>LQNS02000139.1:295512-307281 GCA_001587735.2 Parhyale hawaiensis
TTGAGTACCTTGGAATCTTTTTCTTCAGTATTAGATAGGGGAAAAATGAGGAAGCCAGCGGGGGTTTTCCTGAAGGGCTAACTTACTGCCGTCATTTATCGCACACGTGCACCAGTCTATGCCGTCATTTACAATGACGGCTCGGGACACTAGTTTATACGTAAAATGCTACAAGCACTCTTAATGCTCCATAATGCTCCAAACGCTATAAAGGTTCCAAAGTGCTCCTTAGTGCTCCATTTGACTTTAACTGCGCACAAAGTTGAAGCTATGTCAAATAACTGGATTATTCTTAGCAGGTGGTGAACCTTACATTCAAGTGTATTGAATATAAACGAGTTTGATCCAAGCATAAATAAACGCCAACAACAATATTCAATATACATTGACAAGACGTCTATCAGTTTCAATGTGGCAAAATGGTTGAAGTAGGGAACTTCTTGGGGGTGGGGTAATTTTATTATGAGTTCTCCGATACTATGATACACTAAAAAATAAAATGGCATAATTGGTAGATGAATGAGACCTGCATGAGCAGTTTATGATTTTTTAAATATATACAGGATGCTGGGTAATTCGATTCAGATGTTTTAACTATATATAGAAAAACGCAAAATGAAACAGTTTTCATGAGGGACAAAAACCTCAAAACTCCTTCGTTTTCGAGGAATGATGACCTGAAATACTTAAGGAGAGGGTTGAGCGGAAATGAAAAGTTTTTATTCCTGGACCGATTTGAATGAAACTGCGTATAGATATGTAAAAACGGGAAAAAAACTGGTTTAAACTCGTGTACTTTTTCCTTTTGTCCACAGAACACGAGTTATTCGAAGAAAACGAGAAGAGGGGGATTTGGCTTGGAAAACCGTACTCCTTCTACAGTTTTTTTTTTTTTTTTTTTAGCTACGGAGATGATTTCTGGTATTAAAAAAACGGAATATAATTTTCTATAACAATAAAATTTTTAGCTTGATTTTCGAATTAGAAGACGAGTGACAGCGCAGTTTTTGAAAAAAAAACTGAAAAAAATGTGAGCTTTTCGAATTTTCTCAAAAACTATTTCGAAAATCAAACCGAAAAATTTACCCTGATAGAGGATCAAATTTCGCTTCTTTCGATCAGATTAATCTTTGAATCTATATAGCTCAAAAATTGTATGAGTAGGGTTTTTCTCCATCACCTCCTCTTGCCGTTTTCCTTGAATAAATCGTTTTCTATGGGGAAAATGAAAAAAGTACACGAGTAAAAATAATTTCTTTTCCGACTTTATGTATCTGTACCAAGTATCATTAAAATCGGTCAAAAAAAATAAACTTTTCATTTCCGCCCGAACCCTCCCCTTATGTATTTCAGGTCGTCATTTCTCGAAAACGAAAGTTTTGAGGTTTTTTCGCCCAATGAAAATCGTTTAATACTGCGTTTTTCTATATATGGTTAAAATATGGGTATCGAATTACACAACACCCTGTATAGTTTTATTTATCAAGAGAATTCTTGTATTGAATCCTTCCAATATATGTTCAAAAGCAAAACCTCGTTTAAATTCCTTATCAGATAGGTGTGTAAATTATACTTTGGTGCTCGAATCGCTCCGATAACTGTCCCCAAACGCTCCAGCAACTATTCCAAGCGCTCCTATAAGTGCTCTAAATGCTCCGGTAACTGCTCCAAATGCTCCCATAAGGCCGGCTGCCCACTAGCAACTTTCGTCGCCGCTAACAGCCTATAGAAGCAACTTAGCTAATCCGAGTGCGCAGTCGTGGCCGTGACTTCAGCAATACCTCCATGAACATCGTGCTGTAATATTTAAAATATCAATCATTGTGGACCCAAACCGCTCATAATTAGATGCGATTGGTGAAAGTTCAACATTGCCACTCGCTAGGGTGTAAAAATTGCAGTGACGACTGAAATGGTTGAAAATTTTGAAGTAGCTAAATTTTGTGCAAGCTGAAGCCGTGCCGTAGCTACGTAAAACGGATTAGTTGAGTTGCCTTTAAGCTGCTAGCGGCAACGAAAGTTGTTGGTGGGCAGCCGGCCTTAGTGCTCCTGATGCCCTTTTCTACCGCTACTATTGCACACTTATAGCCCTATAAGCGCTCCTTTTAACCGCTACTACGGCTTTTTTTAAGAGCTCCAATGTCCTAGCTCTAGTAATGCTGCATAATCTAGCGTAACAGCAGAACCCCGTGCGATAAGCAAATGTTGTCAAAACGTGGGAAATGGTACAGTGCTATTTTTCTCCTATTGTTTTTATAGTTACAACATACCTATTAACATTTTGAATGTTTGACACTCATCTTGAAAAATAACTAAAAGAAAATTGTATTTGCATAATCAAAGGCAACATACTGTATTAAGAGTCTTAGGCAAACAATCACTTAAAAATGGGTACGAGAATAATTTCTGTAAAGGCAATCGTGTTTTGATTAGTATATAAACATTTTTCACGGAAGTATACAGAATTTGAATCACAGTCTCACAACTTCTGTGGCACCCATAGAGACGCATTTCGGTGCTTGAACCGTAAAAATCGGTGAAAATTTGGGGAAATGCGAACAGCCCGTAGACTTCTTGAACAATCGCATCAGAGCGACGAAAAACCGCCGCGAAAAGGACCGTAAAAACCGCCGCGTTCGTAAGTTGGGTACTTCAGTGGCGGTACTTGGCAACTGTCAACACGCTGTGTTTCCCATCTTCTACAAGACCGAATATTTTTTTTAGAAAACGTTATTGCGCCAATGCAATAGTGACTTCTATACACTTATTATATTTGTTGTAGTTTATTAGTAATAGTATTACTCTTGATGCACGTTATTTATCAAATTTTCAATTTATTTGTGAACAAGCTTCAGGTGCAGCTGGCGCGGTCCTCTCGATCGAGTGCGCGATCGACACTTGCAAGACTGAGGCAAGCAGTCGTAAGGGCCATAAATAAGGCTATCATCTGCAGCGGCCCTTAAAGTGCCACCACTGCGACTTTTCCACCATATAGGAAGAGTCGATTGCTGAGTAATGAATATCTCTCACAATTTTTAATGTACGGTATTTAATTTCCTAACGGCGCATGTAGTATAGGACCATCACTTGGCCTCTTTCAGAGGCTGTTTTTTCCTTCAAAGCGCGGCTCAACAGCAACTATTGTAGTCGATAACAATCTTCCCTGATGCTTTCGTTCGGTTTGAGCAGATCAAAATAAACTACACCCAGCTGATCCCACCAAATGCAGAGCAGAAGTACTGTGCGTCAGAACGTCCTCTATCTTCTACATCGAAAACATTATTTTTGCAGTGTCTTGACCATTCTCTGCATGTTGCGTACGACAAAGCCTGGTCGCTGTCGCCACCAGAATTCTGCGCGCTGCACTTTAAAATTTCTATTGAATAAGGTAACGCGGTAAAATTTCCCGCTGATTCTTTTTCCTTCGCCGCGAAGTTTGACATGCTTATCATGAAATATAAAGGGTATTATTCCCGAAAAGGTCACTACTCAATTTTGAGAAATTATTTTAGATATTTAAATAGAATGACGCATTCTAAGACATTTTTCATGAATGACGTTTCCGTTGCAAATTGTTAGTTTTCGAGATGTTTTCCTATGGGAAGAAATGGTAAGGTTAGATTAGGCAAGGTTAAGTATTATTATTTTATTTTAACTCGCATATGGCTTTTTTCGTTTTTCTTGCTTTAAGTAAGCTAATTGGGTAAATTTAAGACAATTTACATGAATAACTTTTTGTTGCAAGTACTTAGTTTTCGAGATTTATAACTTTGAAGTTCCCATTGTTTTTCCAAGGGAAAAAATAACGGGCGATCTCATACAAGCGAAATTAAGGTTAAGTTATGTAAGCCAAATGACCACTCTCGTTAGGCCCTACTGTCACAAAACCCGAACGACTATAGGGTAATTAGAAAAAAAAACTTTTATAACTTCGGGTAGGTTAGGTGCGAGTAGGTTTGGTTTGTCTAATTTTCATTTTTTTTTTATTTCGGTCGCGTTGAAATTGGGCCTATGGTGAGTCTGGGTAAGGTAAGGTTAGGTCAGGTAAGGTTAGATAGGTTCGGTTAGGTTCCTTTTAGGTCGCTAGCAAGCCTCGAAAACTAAGCATTTGCGACGAAAACGTTGTGCATGTAAATTGTCTTGAATTAACCCAATTAACATACCCAAGGCAAGAATAACTCCAAAAATGCATGTAAGCTAAAGTAAAAATTGACCGGTTAAGTTAGTAAGGTAAGGTCAGGATAGGTCAGGTCAGGTTATTTTAGGGTAGTTTACGCTCCTATTGGGTCGCCGGTTTTTCCCCATTGGAAAACAATGGGAACTTCAAAGTAAAATAACTCGAAAACTTGCATTTACGACGGAAGCCTCATTCCTGAAAAAGGTCTTAGAATGCTTCATTTTACCGAAATATTATGTAAAACGTTTCTCAAAATTGAGTAGTGACCTTTTCAGGAAAATTACCAAACTTGTTTGCACTTCAACGAAAAAAGCGTTTTTCAGTGTAGATCACATGAAATATATCTATGATTCTTTTACTGGAAAGAAATTATGGAAAAACATTGTTTATATTAAGGAAATCTATCATCAGTTTCATGTTGCTTTGACAGCCTGCTAACGGTAATGAAATTTCAAACACAGTTTACTCACCATACTACCTACATCCTAAGAAGACAGAAGGAACGCGTTTGCAGAGAGACACCTAAACCTCAACATGCTGGTGCTCCCATACAGCACGTCGGGAGAGAAAAAGAAGAACAGAACGAAGCAGTAACGAAAGTGAGTACAAATGGATGGAAGTCAGGCAAAATAAACTACACTACCATAACTTGACCCGTTGAAATACCACGGTTAATTATTGTCTTCACTTACCTCAGTTTGACCTGAGGCAGCGGGTCTAACTTAACCCACATTGACTAAACTGTTATCCGCAGCTCAACCCTGTCTACCGTTATGCAGTCTGCATTCATTGTAACTCGTCTAATCTCTTTTATGGCGATGACACACACTAGTCAAACGAACGAATATCGTCTATCATTTCGTCCGAACGTTATGTTGAACTATTGAAAACAAAGCTTTAAGATTGCCAAGAAATGGTGTAAAAATGATTACCGTCAGTTTAGTTTCTCCGAAAGTGCCGTTAGTTATTTTTAGGACATATCATTATATCTGGAGGAATTTACAACTCAAAATTCATTGCAAGTGTGTGCTATTTAAATGGGCACAGCAACACATTCGGACGAAAAGCTGACGGTACTCGCTCCCTTGACTAGAGTGTGGCATCGGTATTAGTATTCTGATTTCACCTGTGAATCTCTCATATATTCTGTCAGCAAATGAATTCGCAATAGTGTCTTGATAAAGACATAGAGATAGGGTAAACGCTCAATATGGCGTCACCGGAACATAAACCGTCACCTTCTCAATTCTATAAATATAATAAGACATTCACTTCTCCTGTCGGAGAAGTATTGCAAACAAAATGCTGCCGTAAAGCAACAGAAGCGTTTTCGCCTTTAAACTTCCATCGGATGATTTGACAAACTAGCTTTAGGACGTTTCGATAGGGACATCACTGTCTAATATTCAAGTGCACTTGTCTTGATTTTTCTGACCGATTTAAGCGAGGGTCGAGGGACGAGGGGCGAGGGGAGAGGGATGAAGGGAGAGGGGAAAGGGGAAAGGGAGGGGGAGGGGAGAAAATATGCCAGAAGTTAGGTTTTTTTTTCAAAAATATCAAAAATTCAAAAGCTTGCTTAACGAAGCAATTGAACACAGGATATCATTCTAGCGATCCCTCCTTAACACAATCAACTGCTGAACCATTACTTTGATTGCATTATGAACGTACTAGCTCGTACCAAACAGCCGTTTCTTCTTAAAGTATCGGAATATAGAGCATTTACCCTACGACGGCACTTCTTGCATCGTACTCCGATGCATTTGCAGGAACAGACTCAGCTAATTGCTTCAGGCACAACAGTGTAACCCTCTGTTCACAAGACGACATTTATTTCATTAGGTATTGCACATTCGTTTGAGAAAAATACTTTAGAGTCGAGAAGGCCAACACTACCCTTTCTGTGCTCCATACCGTATCCTAGCTACGCATCAGGCTCTATTAAGAATGTCACCCGTCACTAACAGAGTGAACATAGTATAGCTTAAAAAAAAATGAAAAGCGGTTGGTGTGATACGGGCTAAATGAGCTTAACGTCTTTACTTCGAAAATGATTGAAATTTATTTCAAGAAGCGGAAAGAAGAAAGCTATTTATGGCACAGACTAATGAAAACACAGATTGACAGTTTCTAAGAGCAGCTTAGCTCTACCTCGAGATTCCTGTGAAGTCATCGTTCAGCCATCAGCGTTGTGCCATAAAATATTTTATTAAACGAAAAAAATATTTGGGTTGAGCTGAGCTAGAAAATATTAACTTACGTGTGATACATATTCTTAACACTTAAAATGTAAAATAATTCTCAGGATTTCATTTTAAAAAGCCTTCTGGGCTTAGAGTTTTCTAGCCACTAAGCATAAACGAAATTTCGAGCGGCTGGAACTGTGTATAGGAAACTCGTATCGTGTATACAACTTAAGAAAACAATCAAATGACAGCTGTTACGTCATCGTTCAGGCAATATTTGCTTGCAAAAATCCACTATATAATAAAACACAGTTGTTGGTCGCTTGCTTGCTCCCTTGCTCCCTCCCTTGCTTGCTCCAATGTTGGTCCGTCTCTCCGTCACGCAGTTAAGAGTTTAATAGGAGAAAATTCATGTACTGAAAAACAAGTTGTGATACCATATACTTTCAGCGCTTGAAGTACCGGTGATAAATATAGCTCTGGATATCCGGTCTCTAGATCCCCAGCCTCTGGATCCTTAGCCTCTGGATCTCCGCTTTCATTGCTGAATGATATCGAAGTAGTTCAATCTTCACTCTGAACAGACGCCTTTTTATATTAAATTTACATCACAGCCAAATTTCGACGCTGGAGGTTCAACAATCAGTTGGTATCCACAATACGGTGGGCCCTGGGCATTTCCAGTGAATTCTTCTGACTGAACTATATTTTCTTAGTGTAGCTTAACGCTTAATCAATTCCAAGCTGATATTCACTCCGTATCTTGCAGGGGGGATATTTTGCTATCACAAAGCTCATGGTTGTACAGCTTGCGTTTCACTTATGGAAGATCAGGCCTGCAGGGATGAGACCTATAATACAGCAAAACCTATACTGGGAAGCGGAACAATAAAAAGCTCAATCACAAAATTTTGCCATCATTTTTGACGGCTGGGCCCTCTAGTACTGAACAACTGCCAGTCTGTGTCTTCATTAGGGCCAGTTCACTCGTCCCTCAACGGAACACGAGCCGTGAGTCAACTTCTGCTGTCGCTGTCCACACGTAGTACTGACCTTAATTCACATGAATGACTCCACGCTTTCACTTATAATCTCGTTTCTTTACATTTTCGCTTATATTGTGCGTCTTTTTGAAATAATGTCATATCTCATAGCCTGATTTTGAGAGAAACAGCCTATTTCTGGAATATTTATGGCCTGCTAAACCGATAAAAGGAAAATCAACGGAGAGCGATCAGCTGGGATTCCAAATCCAAGATGGCGTCTGTGTTCTTAGTACATTTTCAGCTCAACTAGTTTTCATTTGTTGAACGGGAATACAGTACTCTGATTGTTAAAATGACGATAAAAAAAACATTTTGTCGAATTGTTCATGATTTGAAAACGCTATGGAGGATAAATTTAGTAATTAACGATTTAGTTACTGAATTTGAATGACGCGGGTCGTTGAAAAATCGGACGTGCTCCGTCCTTCCGTCTCCCGTATTTGCTACTGCTGCTGCCATCAAATTAACGAGCCGCGTCCATCAGTTTGACTGAACACGTTACGTTGAGGGACATGTGAACTGGCCCTAAGACTGTGACTATGGTTGAACTTCCTTCAAGCGGAAGTCAGAGCTTCCAGCATCTTGAATTTTCCCCTATCCAATACTGAATAGCGTAAAGTGCAGAGTCACAACAGAATTATAATATCCATATTATATTATAGGATGTCAAGATGAAGTTGACCTCTCACAATGTACCTACGGGTTTCCCTAGACCGGAGCTCTTCATTCAAAGAAAGGCATAAAAATTATATATACTGTACATTAATTTCAAGCCCCCTCACCTACAACGTACACCGTGATCCTAAGAGAAGAGGAAAGAAGAGATTCGAGAATGTTTAATAGTCCTGGCTCTGGAGGAGGGGGGGGGGTGGCTGTGTGCATTTCTCTTTTACAGCTATACAATGTATTTTCCTGTTCCATATGATGAGAACATTAAAAATATGCTGGGTAGAACTTTCACACCTGGTACATTTTTGAGGGAGGGAGGGAGAAATTATCGATTGTGAATAGACTGTTCTGAAACTTGCTCAAAATATATATTTTTTCAAAAGAGGCACATTTTGTTCCTTCAACTTTTCTGATAAAGGCTTTAGTTTTTCAGATAAAGAGATATATGTATAAATATATATCTACCTATCTTTCAAGAAATTTCTAAAGAATAGAACTCATTGAGTTTTCGATCATGGTAGAGAAAAATTACAATTCTGAAATCCTTGTAAGATTCCTAACAAAACTACGGAGCTGGATTTTCCATTTTTGGCTCTCATAATTTTTAATCAGAGCTCAAACCCGAATATTTTATTTTGTCCCTATATTTTTGTTAGCGTTTGAAAATCGCATATCAAACAATAACGAAATAAAAAATGGAAAATCCAGCTCTATAGTTTGGTTAGGAATGTTTTAAGGACTTCATAACCGTCATTTTTTTCTTCTACCATGAAAACTCATTGAGTTCTATTCTCTTGAAATTTTAAAAATATATGTATGAATCCAACTACCTCAAAAACTAGTACCTAGATAAAAAAATTGTAGTTGTCAATGTGCTTTTTTTTTTCAAAAATACATATTCTGAGCAAGTTTCAGAACAATCAATCGATGAATTTACCCCCATGCCCCCCCCCCTCAAGAATTTACCGGTTGTGAAAGTTTTACCTATATTTTGTAATACCCTCATCATATGGAATAGCAAGATACAAGATACAGCTGTAAAAGAGAAATGTAGACAGACACCCCCCCCCCTCTCTGAGAGCCAGGGCTATAAGGAAACGTGGAACCCAAGCACGCCAAATCGAGGTGCATGGGATCAGCAAGCTATAGGAAAGAGAAAGAACCAGAGAAAACAGCATCAATACGACGGTGATAAGCCTGACTGAGTAAGTGAAAGACCAAATATCAGGCCAGTTACATTGACGAAACCAGTCCAACGTGCACACATAAATTTTCTCAGGCTAAAACACGAGCAGCTCCGTGGTTGCTATCCTCACGGAAGGAATACAGAAATTGAGCAATACTGCCCGCGGTGACCCAACACCTCCGGATACTCCATAAAATTTCATTGGCACAACTCAGAGGTGCGAGCCGCGCTAACATACAGTAGATAAAAGTTACATGGTAACTAGAGCACTCTGAGAGAGCATACCTCTGCCAAGCAAGGTAATGTGAACGGAATTTATCAAACTGGGATTTCGTTTTCATCAGCACCAGAACTTGATCATTTGCGCCTCTAAAGAGTAAGAACAGTTGCTGGAATTTTGTTGTAGATCCGTCTGTAACTTTTTCAGTTACGTTCTCATAAACAATAAGGCAAACAATAGTCAATAACATAAACGGACGAACCGATCATAGCCAAAATTTGGGCATTTGTGCCTTTTAACATTTCTAACATGTTACACAAATTTAATGGACATCCGTCCATATCTTTTTGAATTATACTCTGACAAACATTTATTCAACACACAAACGGACGGTCTGATCATCGCTACAATTAGGTCATTTATCCTTTTTAACAGTTTACTATTCTTGCAAATTTGTTAAAAATCCATATATAACTTTTAATTTACGTTGCTGGCAAATATTCTGACAAACATTAGTCGAACACACAAACAGACGTACCGATCATCACCATATTTTGATCACTTAGGTCTTGTAACATTTCTAACAATTCCTGAAGATTTCATGAAGATCCAATCATAACTCTTTCTGTTATATTGCTAACGAACATAAAATTAAACATAGAGACAAACAAACGGACGCACAAATCATCGCAAAAATGTGGCCATTTGCTTTTCGCAACATACCTAACAATTCGTGTAAATTTTATGAAAATCAGACTTTAACTTTTTGAGTTATGGTACGAAGAAAACGAGACAGGCAAACAAACGCTTAAACGGATCTTCACCAAACGTTTATCATCTCTTCCTCCTAATATATCGAACACAATTTCTTAAACATCCGTCCAAAACTTTTTGAATTATCCTGATTACAGAAAAATAGACAAACAAAGACACAAAGAGACAAACAAACAAACTGGACAAAAAATGTAACTTCTTGGCGGAGGTAATAACTACATATAAAATTAGGTGTAGTTAGACACAATTAGATACAGTCAGATATAAATAGTTTTTTATTGGTCAGATATACTAGCCTGATATAGTTCTATATAATCTGATATAGTTATGTTGTAGACAGAAAAGAGTAAAGTTAGCATCGTTAGGTAGCATCACTGAAGTAAATTATAAACGAAAATTAATTAAAACGAAAAGAACCGAAAACGAGTCAAAGAAATTTTATGAAATCGTGTGGAATGAAATAATATAATGACTACTGATGTGGAAGAGATAATATAATGAATACTGATGTGGAATGAAATAGGAAAAATTAAGTGGTGTCAACTGGCATCGAATAAAATTTGATAAGTTAAATGTGATGGAGAGAAATCGAATGAAACTGAACGAACGTGAATAAGATTAGGAAGGCATCAAATGAAGGGACTTATATTAAAAAAAAAACTTGAATGAAGTGAAGGTAAGCTGGTAGAAAATTAACATGAAAAGTTGGCGTTATTATATGCTTGCAAGAGGCCCTGAGTTACACGAGGAGAGTTAGGTTAGACAAGGAGATTAGGTATGCCAACTTAAATTGGTCTGGTCGCACGTAAGTATTTTGCTGGATGTTCATACTTCATACCGGTTTAATGCATTGTTGTGTGTTTAAACTACCAAAGCGTACTCGGTTTTTTCTAATCTAATTCGCTCCAAATATGAAGAGACATTTCAACCTTTTTACTAGTGGCAGTTGCTAAGGAACCTGACTAGATGACTAACATTTTAACGCTTTAGTGCCTACTGTACACATATGTTGACATTAAATATAATGTTATTCCTTCGAAAAGTGATGCTGAATTGAGGTACTATACGGGTTAAGAGAATTTTAACCGTACACGCGCTTGTGCTTGTATGGATACGACATGACATTCGGGTGTTTTGAAGTATGAATGCAGTGGCAAAGACTAACGTGTTAGCGCTGTTTTATGCAATGTGCCTTAAGTAAGACAAGGAGCCTAGGTATGCTAGCGCCAAACGTTCCCAGGTGTCGGAATTGGGCCGAAAATGCTCTGTGAGACTCTAGAAGTTGCCTAAAGAGCCAATTTTGCTCATTTTGCAACTTGCCAACTTCCAAACCTGTTCTTCGGTGTTGCCATCTCTCTACTGTCGTACATAGCAGTTGTAATGTAGCGGCAGGGGAGCTAGGCCCTACATTCAATTTGTTATACTAAGCTAGATAGCAACTTTGTTCCCCCGGTCGGCAACCCAGCAAAGCTCGCCCTAGAGAAGGGTAAAGAAATTCAGATAGACAATTT
>LQNS02000139.1:331459-356001 GCA_001587735.2 Parhyale hawaiensis
GGCCCCACACCTAAAACACTTCGACTCGTCGATGTGATGTAAATTTGCTACGTGCGGTCACAGCTATGTTTTATTTCAGTCCTATTGAGTCCTCCCGTTGCATTCTTTGCTTCCTGGTGCAAATATTCCCTAACCGTGGAATTTCCACAGGTGCAGCTAGTTATTATTATTGGCACTACTACTGGACCGCTAGTAAAAGAGAAGACAAATAATTTGCTTTGAACACCTTTCATTTTTATAGCTTTAGATTCTCGTTCTCCCCTAGTTCATTTTTCCTGCTTGCGGAAGAGATTTTTCCATGGCGGATATATTGGATATTGGACGACACTGGAAAAGGCATTGGCTGCTACCAATTAAATACGGGCTGAGTATGAGTATTGCCACCTGCCTTGTCTTACTTTTGACAAGTATATCTATTATCATTCTGCTTGAGGCTCCATCCGTCTGTCCGTCAGTCCGTGTCTCTGTACGTTACGCTTTTCAACATAAGGTAGGTAGGATATTCAACTTGTACGAAGCTCTGATTTTACAGGAAGGAAGTTCAATAATAGCTGCAACTGTTCGCTTACTTTTTAAGAAATTTTCAGTAAGTTTTGAAGCAAAGACATGAATTTCATTTACACGTATCATGCGTACCATACCGATCTTCATATCTTATAATATTTACTTTACGAGGGTCGAATAAAGATCCAAGTATGGGAAAGTCCGTGGTCAGAACCTTTTGGTGCGTTGTAATCTTTGCGTTTCATAACTTTTGCGCTTCTTAATTTTCACGCTTCATTTCTACGACACAGGTCTCAGAAAATATTGAAGAACACTGCTTCCACCTCGGTTTCGACTCTCTGGAACTGCCGTGAGTTCCTGGCCTTCTAGCTCCCTTCAACACAGCTTTTTAGTTATTGCACAGGACATCGACATTTTACAGGGCAGCAGCTCAGTTTTATTTATTCAGTCTATGAACTTAGTAATTTTGAAACATCTTAGTAAACGTCTCCAGACTTATTTTTGTCGAACCAAGCTTTTGGCACTGGTTACATTTAATTAGGGCCTTCTTTAGGGCGAAAATCTTCATACGGAGCGGAGCTATCAAACTGCGAGCGCTATTTTAAATTTTATTTTTATAGAAAGTTATATAAACTCTGACTAATAGGAAACATTGGACAAGCTTCTTACATTAAAAAATTTCTAAGGACATTTAGCACAGTTCTTGTACATTTCATGTAAGTCCTTCGACAACGTTTTGAGTTAAGTATGTTGAGCGACAGATAGCCAAACATTCTCTTACTGGCGGAGCCAATGAAATGGAGACCGGAAAAGATGGACTAAAACAAATGCAGTTCGCTACACTAGAGAAGTTTGTAAAGAAAATTTCTGCTTGAGGCTCCATCCATCCGTACGTCTATCCGTCCATCCCTTTTCTGTACGTGACGCTTTTCACTATTACCTAGGGGAAAACTTAACTTGCAAGAAGCTCTGATTTACGCTGGAACGAAGTTCGACCATGGCTGTCTCCTTAAGGGGTCTTTTAATGGAAAATGGTCAAAATTTCCAATTTTTTTGTTTTATGCTCAAAAAGTGTCATACCAGTATGGGGCTATAGCGTGCCAAATTTTTAGGGGGCTAGCAGCACTAGAACCCCCCGAAAAGGGGGGGGGCAAAGGGGGTCCGGAGGGGGTCAAAACTTGACAATTTTTTTTTTTTTTTTATGCAAAATGATCTGTATACCAAGGGCTATTACTTCCCAGATTTTTAGGGGGCTATCAGCACTAGAACCCCCAAAAAGGGGGGGGGCAAAGGGGATCCGGAAGGGGTCAAAAATTGACTTTTTCATTATTTATTCATCTAATACATAGCTATTTCATAATTTTATTAGTGAATGACGAATGTAAGGTATTTGTAGGTGGAAATGTACTATAGATTAAACATGTCAAGAGCATTTCCACTGCAAACAGCGCATTTTTTTACAGCATTCATCCACAAAATCATGAAATTTGTCGCCCTGAAAAATTTGATTTTTCAGAATAAAAATGAATGCAAGTCGATGAGTTTTTTAGCTACACTAAAAACATAGACAGTTTTGGAATTCTTGAAAGATTCCCTACAAAACTATGAAGAGATTTTTTCAATTTCCTTCTAGTTTTTTTTTTTATTATTATATGAAATATCAAGAAAATTTACATATTTTATGAATTCTTCAATAACCCATCTAAAGTCTCATGTCAATAGAAAACGATAAGGAAATTGAAAAAAAATCTCTTCATAGTTTGGTAGGGAATCTTTCAAGGATTCCAAAACTGTCTTTGTTTTAAGTGTATCATAAAAACTCATCGACTAACATTCGCTTTAAAATTTATGAAAAAAAAGGAAAAAAATGAAAATCTCATTTTCTGAAAAAAACTAAGGCCTAAACTGAAAAAGTTACACGAACAAAATATTTTCATTTTTTGATTCTACATCTTATATGCAAATTTCAGAGAAATCGGTTCAAAAATGAAAAAAAAATTAAATGACCCCCTTAAACTCTTCTTTAAAAAAATTCAGTCTCTTTCAAAGCGTAGACAGGAAGGTCATTTCACCTGTATCTTATCTACCGCTCTCGATTTCTTTCACAAGATATTGTGTTCGCTTTGCTTGTGGCGCTCGACATTCTTAATAGGCCAGCCAGTAACGTTGTTCGGATCTTTGAGTGAATATTCTACTGGGACGCGCGCTAGAGCGGGAGGAGGAGGTGTCAGGCATCAGGCCCCTGCCCTTCTTCAATTGTGTACGTCTCATAAATTTTAGATTTTGAATTCTCCACAGATTGCGATTACAATAGCCCTAGGTATCTTGTATACCAACCCTTTTTAAGTTTCAACCCCGTCGTGAACGTTATTATTATTTTTTATTTTTACGGTGTAAAAATTTGTGAAGAGATTTTACTAGGAAATTTCGCGAGCTATCTTCTAATGGTATGCTGCAGGTTTTTTGAACTAATCCATTAAACTGGCTGTTAGCCAGTCACTCAGCCTGGTTGACTACTGAAGTTAAAGTGGCAGAGGTTAGAGGTACGGCGCCGAACAGAGCTTAGAAAGGTATGCATAGATAGAAACACACTGCAAGAAGTGATATTGTATGCAAAATTACATGTGAGGAGTTAGAGTCCGCTAGACGAGGTGTGATACCGTAGACAGGGTTCATCAGGCGGACTTTAGATTAGACGGGGTTGTTAAATTACAGGAGCACTAATCAATCGTGGCATGTCCACGGATAAATCTCGAAAGATCACATATCATATTACATATTGCGACAGTACAAATGCGTAATGAGAATTAGTAACAAGAAAGTAAAAGTTAACGCAATCAGTAATCAAAATAAAAGACTATTGCACGGAATAGTTTGAGCCTCAATCTCCTCAAGAAAGTCTAACTAACAGAGTATGAAATATGGGGCGTACATAAATTATACACCTTTATTGTTCTCACATTAAAATACATATTCATTCAGTCAAAAGTAAAACTAGATTACAAGAAATATAGAGAACGCGTCCACTGAAAGCGTATACACTTATGGGACATCAGTCATAAAATCGTCAATAATGTCATCACCTACCTAAAACAGAGTTCAATTATATCTACTAGGTACAGGTTATTTTCACATATTTAATTGTCAGTCTTACACCTTTATACCATATTCATTCTCAGTTTCTCAAATATACAGTATACAAAGCATTTCGAAACTGACATGCTAAAATTGACGTACTAAAATTAGAATGCGTCCTTCCAAAAGACTGCTTGCCCATGGTACGCCTAACGGAACAGATTTCAATAGATAAAAGTAATATAAGGCACTCTAACATGTCAAACTAAATAAAATATCAACTCTTGTAGACCAAGATCTCATCTAACACCCACCCCACTTGGGTGAATTGTCCAGAACTGACGACATTCAAACAATTTCGCAAAATCTTAACCCAACCTGCCCCAGCTTATTTTAGTAGCACATTTCAGATACAAAATATGATAACAGCAATCAACAACATCAATAATAATACAACATAGTACCCTTATGGCTGCTACGTCAAGAATATATGATGCAATAAGTCACACGTAGCACAATACAAAAGAATATGCACAACCCATTAGTCTATAACACCGGATCTAAGGCTGCAGATGTGTTCATAGTTCCCTTTTACCCGTCTTGGGTCCCAAAGTCGAGGGTGGGTAGTCACTGGCTCGCGGTGCGGGTGCGACTTTGGGGTAAACCATTTGTTTAGCGCCTCGCGAGCCAGTGAAGTGAGACGTAATAGGTAACTACGCCTAGGTTACATAGAAATCAGGGCAACTGACACCCCTAGACATGTTTACGTCATAACAGATTGAAACATTAACAATACAGGGAAGAAATCTACAAAAGTGATACTATCTTATTAAGCACAAAACTTTTCCTATGCATTATAATTTGCAATTCAATATTCCTTATGTCTACGTTTAAAAACATCGTCTGACGTTGGTAAAGTTTGCGGTTCAGGAAGTTGATTAAAAGTAGACACAGCCTTAAAAACAGCGAGTCTTTTTTCAATTTCCAATCTTACAGTTGGCAGATGTGCGGAGCCAATAGATGAGTGTGTTCCCACAGAACATAAACAAAAATTCGGCATAGCAAAATAAGAATGGAATGAATCACCCTCATTAGAAATAGGTACGCAAGTGCAAGGAAGTAAAACATGACTAAGGGGAAGACGTTCAGATGGCTTAAGGGGAAAGTCTGAGATCAGACCCTAAAAATGATCAAAATTCGTTTTTCATCACTAATCAGTAGCTATGCATCAGACATACTCGAAGGAAAGATTTTAGGCAGCCAGTGCAATCCTAAATGAGTAGAATAGGGGACTGGGGGAGTTTTTTGTAACACACAAATTTTTGCTACAAAAACTTTATTACTATTCGATCGATCTTCGTGAAACTTAGCAGAAACATGTAAAATCCAAAAAAATTGTGGGTAGTATTCATGTACATTTTCCAATTTTCGCCGTAGAAAACGGGAAAAAGTATCGGAGTCGAAAACTTTTCTTTTTCGATTTTACATATGTATACCGAGTTTCATTCAAATCTGTACATAGATAAAAATTTTCTCTCAGGTGTATTTTTGAATTTCATATAAATACCCGCCAAAGAGTTTAAATTTGATTTTTCATTTTTTGTTCCAATTTGAATGAAACTTGGTACACATAGGTAAAATTAAAAAAAAAGATCTTTCGACTCCCATACTTTTTTTCCATTTTCGCCAAAGAAAACGAGTTATGCGAAGAAAAGGGTTTCTGGTGGGATAATCATTTTTTTTTAAACCTCGTTTTCTATGGCGAAAATTGGAAAAAAATTAACTCGTTTTATATGGCGAGAATTGGAAAAAGTACATGAGTACAACCCATATTCTTTTTTGGCTTTACATACCTGTGCCAAATTCCATCCAAATCGGTACATGAATAAAAAACTTTTCATTACAGTCGTGTTCTCGAATTTCACCATAGTAACTTTTCAGCCGAAGGGTTCCAATTTAAGGTTTTATTTATGAACCGATTCGAATGAAATTCTCTCAATATGTACACATATATCGTGTATCTTGACAAAAGGCAAAGTAATGTCAATGCAACTGAAAGTCTGATTGCTATCTGACGTACCATGTATATTTTTGTAGCGCTTGCGTTTGAGTGAATATCTCAAACCTAAGTTATTGATCTTCAATTGAACGCCATTCGGTGAATAATGCACCAAATGGCATGATATTTTATATCAAAGGAAAATAAATTTTGAACAATTCTAGGGATTGATTTTTCAAAAATTTGTTTGAAAAATTGTGAAATGTGATTTTTAGAAATGACAAATATACATATGTAAATTGAAAACTAAAACTAAATTCAAAAATCTAAATAAGTACGATTGTTTGCAGTTATCAATATTATACTGTAGCTGTACCAAATTTCATTCAAATTGAGCGAGAAATGAAGGCGCGGCGTAAAAATCAAATGAAAAAAAGAGTCAACAATTTATTTTGTTTTTTCGAGGATATTGACATTTTTGCTATACGAAAGTATCTTTTACATCATATAAAACAATTTCAGTTGATAAAACGCAAGAAAATAGATGAAAAAAACAAAATGTATGGTTTTGGGTTTTTGCTCAGACAGAGCTTAGTCTAAGTTCTAAAGTAATCTATGAGTTTCCTTGCGGGCAGCATCCCATGCGTATCATAGACGAGGTACATGCGTTTTGGGAAGCATTGTACATTTGTTTGGCAAAATGTGTCAGAATACATGAGATGTGCTAAAACCGACAAAGTGCACTATGAGAGGAGCATGTGATACAAGATGAATGCATTAAGTCTAATGCTCACGTCTTTCTCCGGCGTTAGCTGCTGAATTCGATTGTGTTACCATGACTGTGGCTATAGTTTTATCATATTCTACTAGTGCCCGTGCTGTCATTATAAATGACGGCAAAAAATTAACACTTCACCAAAACCCCCGCCGTCTTTTGGGCTTCCTCATTTCTCCCCTATCTAATACTGAAGAGAAAGATTCCAAGGTACCAAACTTTTTTTTTTCGCCTTTTGAAATCTAAATTTTCTCCTATCTTATTAGTTCTATTTTTCCCCTATCTAATACTGAAGAAAAAGATTGCAAGGTACCCAACTTTTTTTCCCCCGAAGAAAAAGATTGCAAGGTACCCCACTTTTTTTCGCATTTTGAAATTTGAGTTTTCTCCTATCTTATTTCCATAGAGCATGACAGGAAAGATATAAATATAGTTATAAATAAATAAATAAATAAAAACACGACGTGAATTATTATATAGTACTGATACTTAACCAAACTGCATGAGCTCCATGGTTTGGCATATTTCACAAAACCTAAGAAAACGGAAACAAAAATTTTTCTGAAATTGGAACTCACTCAGAACTTGACAAGATAATAGAAAGTTTATCTCTGGCAGTTACTATAGTGTGAATACCGTAACAGTTTGCAACTGCTACAGGAACACGTTTATAGTGGGCACGATGAAACTGTGGCTGCGGCATGGTAACCGAACTATCCGAGTTCGCTCTATGCTGATAACACCGACAAAAGTTTTAATTACCACCCGACATCAATATAAATGAGGCTACTCAATTAAGGGTCGTAGGTCAAACAGCGTGCTTTAGGTTTAAACCAAGATTGTGTATAATAGCGATCAATATGTTCGTTGCTCTATTAGAAAAAAACCAACAATAGAAATTCCTTGGAATTCCCACGGGTCCCGCTAGTTCTTAATAATAAGTTTTGAGGTGGGCTATAATCACAATCCAGCCAGCCGGGCTACCCATGGCACAATAAAAGCAGGTACTGGCACTTCTAAGGGAGCAGCATCAACCAATAGGAGAGCTCCTTTTTTCCGCTCGTGACGTCACTCAGGTGCATAGCTACTGCAGCGAGACGCAAAGCTGCCATTGCCAGACGTACAACAGGGACCGCCGTAGTATAAAGATATTCTCGGCTGTGTGTTTGTGAGGAGTGTATTAAGAACTCATTGCCATTTGGCAGCAATCCACGATTGGGAATTGGATGAAGGAAATTAAAAGAAATTAAAGTCCTCCCTATCTCTGGAATTTTCATTGTAATTTATAAAGCGATCCTTTCAGACTCGTGTTGGAGCCATTGCGAATCATGCTCACTGATGTCGCACAACTGATGCAGCTATTATGTGACCCAACAGGGGGCCCTTCAAGCCTCGCTATTGGTTCGTGAGGACGTTATATTCGTGACGTCACAGAGGTAAATTGCTACAATAGAGACTGGTGGGACCTTCTTTAATTTACCTTGGGGCTACCCCAACCTCATATATGGTAACCATAAGCCGAGACGCGGTTGGGAGTGCGGCATTTGCTGACGAGTACTGCAACCGCAACTGCATCAAGTTGTTGTGTTGATCGTATATATAGCTTCGTTTACAGAACTCGGAGAAAGTAGACTTATTCACTTACTCCCACATCCGATAAACAACGTTTACTGGTTGTTCGGTTGATCCTTTTTTTTCAAGATTACGTAAAGCGAAATACCTGCACAAGTACATGATAACGTAAACATGGGGAGATAGTTGAAAATGTTGACCTAATTGAAGGAAATCAATGTGTTATTTGGAATCAGCGCATCGATATTACCCCACATCAATTGAAAATTCTTAGGCCTAATTTTCTGTCTTGACAAGAGAATTGCCGACTTAGTCAAAAGATTGTATTTGTTTGAAATCGGAGTAGTGCAAAAATATCACCTAATACAGAGAAATGGGTGTCTTTTTGAGTTATCTTGGTGACAGACACACAAACACGACGAAAACATAACCTCCTTGGCGGAGGTAATTAGATATCGCACATCCGCTTGAATACCTTAGAGCCGATATATCCAACACTGCTCGCTCCATTCCCCAGCAGCTTGAACTTCATTCCAGTTAAAATTAGAGCTTCTTTCAAGTTGAAGTTTCCCCTACCTAATACTGAAAAGCCTCTCGTACAGGCACACGGATGGATGGATGCATGGACGTACGGACGGAAGGAGTCTCAAGCAGAATCCACTTATATAATAAAACACAGTTGTTGGTCGCTCCCTGGCTCTCTTGCTTACTCCAATGTTGGTCCGTCTCTCAGTCACGCAGTTAAGAGTTTAATAGGAGAAAATTCATGAACTAAAAATGAAGTAGAGATACCATACAATTTCAGCGCTTGAAGTACCGGTGACAAACATAGCACTGGATCTCCGGCCTCTGAATCTCCGGCCTCTGGATCCCGGGATCTGGATCCTTAGCCTCTTCATCTCCGCTTTCATTGCTGAATGATATCGAAGTAGCTGAATCTTCACGCTGAGCAGACGCCTTTTTATATTGAATTTACATCGCAGCCAAAGTTCGACGCTGGAGGTTCGACAATCAGTTGGTATCCACAATACGGTGAGCCCTGGGCATTTCCAGTGAACTCATCTGACTGAACTATATTTTCTTATGGCAGTGCAACTTGATGCTTGATCAACTCCAATCTGATATTCACTCCTTATCTTGCAGGTGTGATATTTTGCTATCGCAAAACTCATGGCTGCAAAACTTGCGTTTCACTAATGGAAAATCAGGGATGCAGGAAGAGACCTATAATACAGCAAAACCTGTACTGGGAACTAAAACAATAAAATGCTCAATCACAAAATTTTTGCCGTCATTTTTGCCGGCTGAGCCCTCTAGTGTACAGTATAAGTAGATAGGTGGCAGTAGTTGGAGCAGCAGGCCCATTGCCAGAGAGCCACCGGGATTTACGCCCCGGCTCTCTATGAGCTATTGCCGTCAATCATGCATGCATGCAAGTGCAATTTATAGCCGTTGATCTACGGATCGAACTTAAGAGTTTGTCACTCCTGGAGGACATGTTCTTAGCCGTGGAGGATGTCTTTTCAACTGCTTGTCAAGACGATATTAATACGTATTGACTGTCCCCGCATCAACAACGTCGGAGGGGGGTCTATTTCAAATGTTCACAATGAAATAGGAAAAAAAACTGCTGACTTAAGGTTGTTTTTCGGGATTTATGCTTGAGATTTTGGCTGTTGTTTTGCAGGCGATCATTAATGTCTCTTTCAAGAAGTCCCTTTGTAGGTACGTCGTTGAAGCCATTCAAATACTTCAATGTTTCTAATAGTTGCCCCCTGTGTCGTTTTGTTCAAGAGAGATCAAGCCCAGTTTTTGTGGGCGACAATAGTATGCTTTGTTTCGCAGCTGAGGTATCAATTTCGTTGCTCTGCGTTGGACTCTTGCCATGTTGTCGATATCTTTATAGAGATGTGGCGAACAGAATTGAACAACAAATTCGAAGTGTGGCCGCACTAGCGCCTTGTACGAAGGGATGATGATATCCTTGGATTTCTATTGGAAATTCCTGATGATGAATCCCAGTACCTACTTTGCTCGCCATTTCACACTCTTATTAACTTGCTGACAGTGTTGTAATTTGCTTGTAATAGCTATTCCTGAAGTCAAGTTGTTGGGTGACAGCTGCCAATTCTGTCCCGTTCATTTTCAATTGGGTTGAGGGATTCTCTTGCCCTACGTGCATAACCGAACATTTGTCGACATTGAAGTTTATCTGCCATGTTGCGCTCCATTCAACCAATACAGTACATTCAATGATTCAAGTTCATTGAAGTGATGATTTCTTTCCAAAATCTATTAAATACTTCATTTTCGCCTCTTATATCAACCAATAAGAAATATACGATCATAGATTAGTAATTGTTCAGACGTCAATAAGTAATTAAATCCATCATGGTCAATGAAAGCGTAAGAAAAAACATATCAATTCTGGGACCTGGGAGCGTCACAACCAGAATGCCCCAATTACAGCCAATCTCTAAAAAAATCGGACCCGGTAGGGTTGAAGGTAAATTTTTACAAAAGTCCAATATGGTGCCCAGCTAATTCACTACTAGAAATTGATAGTGGTCTATTAGAGAAGTTCAGTGATGCCCATATATATCAGTCGGAAATGCATAGTTTTTTGAGATATATGACTTTGAAGTTTCTATTGTTTTTCTATGGGAGAAAATAGCCAGTGTCATCATAGGCTTCCTAGCGATCCCATAGGAACCTTATTAACACAACATAACTTAATCTAACCCAACCCAACCTACCTCAACCTAACCCAACCTTACCTAACCCAACCTAATCTTTGGGTTTGATTGGATTGGGTTTGATTGGATTGGGTTTGATTGGATTGGGTTTGATTGGATTGGGTTTGATTGGATTGGGTTTGATTGGATTGGGTTTGATTGGATTGGGTTTGATTGGATTGGGAGACTAACCTAAACTAACATAACCCAACCTAACCTAGTGTAACCCAACCTAATTTCATCCACCCTAACCTAACTCAAACTAACCTAACTTAAAGGTTAGGTTGGATTAGGTTAAGATGGGCTAGGTTAGGTTGGGTTGAATTAGATTAGTTTGTGTTAGATTAGGATGGGTTAGGTTAAGTTGGGTTAGGTTAAGTTGGGTTAGGTTAAGTTGGGTTAGGTTAGGTTGGGTTAGGTTAGGTTGGGTTATGTTTGGTTGAGTTAGATTTGGTTGGGTTAGGTTGGAAGAGGTTAGGTTAGTTTAAACTGGGTTAATAAGGTTCCTATGGGATCTCTAGCAAGCCTATGATGACACCGGCTATTTTTTCCCATAGAAAAACAATAGAAACTTCAAAGTCATATATCTCAAAAACTATGCATTTCTGACTGCTATATATGGGTATCATTGCACTTCTCTAATAGATTACTATCAATTTCTATTAGTGATTTAGCTGGGCGCCATATTGGACTTTTGTAAAAATTTACCGGGTTGAAAAAGGAATATCTCTTCACAAAGCTCTATAGCAGGAATGTATGAATCTCCATATAGACTTAAAACTGAAAAGAAAGTAAAATAAAAAAATTCACTAACTATTTTGTACTAAAATTCATAAACGGGGAATTGGTATCGTCAATTTATGAGTAATTGGTATCAGCAACTAAGTGTTAATTGCAGTCGGCATCGGCAACTAAGGGTTAATAGCAGTCGGTATCGGCATCGGCAACTAAGGCCTAATACAGTCGGTATCGGCAACGGCAACTAAGGGTTCATAGCAGTATATCAACTTAGGAAAGACACAAAAACCGGGCAAATACTCAAATGCACTGCTTAATTTTGTGTTGAAAGGGGTTTTGCGGTCACACGATTACCACTGGACAGCGTTGTAGAAAGGCTCAAAACCTCAATGGCACAGTAAGAAGAAATGCACAGTTTTCTGCAACAGTAACAACACGTCAGGACCACAGTACTTGCATGCTGCAGTAACAGCACGCAAGTTATGCAGTACATGCATGCTGCAGTTACAGTATGCCAGTAATGTAGTGCGTACAAGCTGCAACAAAGTACTCAGTTGGAAATCTCAGGCAAATGACCGATACTGTAGCATACATGTAGCATAATGCATGCTAGAGTTAATGCAAATCATTGATGTAGTACACGCATGCTGCAATAACAGCATGTCAGTAATGCAGTACGTGCGTGCTGAAATAACAGCACGCCAGCATGCAGTGCCGCTAAAATTAGACCAAGTTTAAGGTACCGGGCAGCAAGGTCCGTCTTCCGGGAATGCGTGGGCGTCGGGAATCCAGGAACTGGAAGTCATTCCCAATCCTGTGAATGGGCTGGCAGGCTGCCAAGCTAAGCTGACGACGAGCAGTACAACCACTGGCAGAGCGTACGAAGTGTGCCACATCGTTATGCATTTCTTCCTGCGCCTCGCGTTGGCTGCTTGCAGGGCTCGCACTGCTTGCTGAAACTTGCACCGTATATTTGGGGCTATAAAGGGTGAGATGTTTGCTCATTTTCAAGTTTTCTAATGCGCATTTCAGAGAAGTAGCTCTACTTCTCTGTGCATGAGCGCGGTCATTATTATTGGTAGACTTTTTTAAACTCGAAAAAATATTTCGTTTATTGATATTTTTTTATTTGGAAGTCTTTATGTTAGTTGGCATTAATTAACAGTTTTACAGCTACGCAAATTATATGCATCGGAGATTTACCGATAGTCTTTAGTCTTTAGTAAAGATATAGTTTAATAATCTATTAAAAATACTTGTTTTCTCCCCAGTGTCTTCATTCACTCTAGGGCAATACACTTATTTATTTCCTCTTTCTTTCTTTAACATTGTACAATAACATGTAGCATTGCAGTATTAGTACATGACTATGACTATAATTATGTAATAGTCTTTTTACCCAATTATCTATGTTTTTCATCATTTAGATAATACTTTATGCAGTACTACCGAAATTCGATGTGTTTCTGTACAATCATTCCTACAGACTCAGTTCTATTACGAGGATTTCAACTTCACGCGTTAGTATAACCTTCTTTGATCCCTACAGGAATTATTCAACGGAGTAAATACAAAGAGCGCGGAGACTGGCGGGACAAGTCAGTCGATAATGGCCGGTATGGATTACCACGATGCACTGAAACAGAAAGTAAGCCAAAAGTAGTAGTAACCGTGAGTGAGTGGAGAAAAATGAACGCGTAAGCTATGATGTCCCGAAAACTTGTACCACAATGTTTCCTGGACATTTGCGGCCCTGCAGCCCAGCCACAAGCGTCTAAAATGGCCGCAGGGCTAAAAAATAATTCAAATCTGCCGTGTTTTTTTTACTTTCGTGACTGCGGAACGCATTGCTGCCATTACATTGCAGCAGCGACACCCTGAAAGAGGCAGTCAGGCAGTCGTCTACAGGACGAGAAAGAGGCAGTCTTTGTTTGTACGTGTATTGGCATCTTCAGGTCTCATGCTGTCATTATTATTATTAAATCACACCAGACTGGCGACGTAGGAACGGAGAAATTCCATGAGGTTAACAAACCCCCACGCGACCAGCCCAGTGGGTAGAGAAAACAAAAGAATAATAAAAAAAAGAACCGGGATCACAGAATAGCTCTGTGTACAGATCGTTTAAAGCTGCCAATACCAGCACCAGCAAAGACAGAGCCATCAAGACCATTCCAAAGATCCACACACGATGGAAAAAACGAACGGGAATGCTGGCCCGTACGGCATCGTAACGGTTCCAAAGCAAACTCATGAAGAGCACTAGTCCTCCGAGTATACCTCACCCGAACAAATGGATCCGGAAGAAACTCAGACAGTGGATGACTGGGGCAGTTACAGATTTTATACAGGAAACAGACCCCACCAAATCTGCGACGATGCGCCAGATCACAAGGATAATCGCCTCCGCTTAATTGGCTTTAACTTATCCAAAACTTCAGCCGTGGTGATTCTATTCTTTGCACCACGAACACGAAGTAAAGAGTTCGTTGTGATGCAGTGCATGTACTAAGGAGCAAGAAACAAAAGTACGTAAGTATAGGTTACCGGCAGGGTTGGCAAAAACAAAACCACGTTTTTCTGTTTTAACAAAAAATCAGCGTTTCTTTTTGATTGAAACAAAAAAAAACAGGTTTCGTTTTGTTTATTTTTTTATTTTGTTGTTTTTTTTCTGTTTCTAGGAACTTTATCCCACGTTGAAAGGGTTTTCTGCTTTGTCAACTTGTAGTTAGCTAATCATCAATTGTCTTATTCGCTTCTGTTCAACTTCCTATTGTAGAAGAATGATTCTAAGACAAAGGATTTTTTTTTAAGAAGAAGCAGCTAACTGAGTATCTGTATTTGCTATGGCTAGATTTACAGGGTGGGGCATAATACTGTTACAAAATAAAACTCAGATTTATCCCAACAAAAAACATATACATTTAGTATCCCAATTACAGAAAATGATTAGAAATACAGAAGGAATAATATGGTATAAGTATTATTCAAAATGTTTCTCTCGAGCCTTCACTACAGTAGAAATCATCAATGGCAGCACGCACACCATCAAAGGGTATTTTCTCCCAGCATTTGTTCAATTTTATCTTGTAAGCTTTGATGTTTCGGCAACGAGTATAGCAAGCTTCACTCTCCAGGAGTCACCACAAAGGATAATCAAAAGCATTAACCTCCGCAGTAACAGTGAGCTCGCCTGAACCTTTGAAATACCTTGTGATGTTCAAATGTTCAGTGTGACTTCGTTATTGAATGCAGACTAATAATTTTTTCACCGTTTATTAATGAAATGTTGAGCTTCAGCACACCGCAAACAGATCTTTAGTAGCACCTCCGGTGGTAGAGAAACTGACTTTGAGTTGCGTAGATTTTTCTCGAATGTGAGTGTTTTATCATTGGCCATTGTTTGTTATCAATTCAACAGAATAATATTGAAAGTGTTTTTTATAAAGAATTTTACGCAGAGTTTAATAGTATCTGTGGTTTTTATCTAGGTCACCAAGAAAAAGAGTTGTACGCGTTTTTATGTAGAACGCAGTTATTTCATTTTTTCCTGGTAATTGACATTACGTAAGGGCCAAAGTACCTATCATATTCATTGCCAGTTTATTGGTGCTTACCAATGGAAAATGACCTCGCGATTCCAATGATGTTCTTATTTTTTGAGTACAATATACATTTCACGAGTTATAACTATTTTATTGAACACACAAAAATATAACATCGTGACTATTGCAAGCTAACTACTGCATAAAGAAGCTTGTATAAATAATTTCAGTGTGTCAATAATGAGACTGTTTTGAAATATTTGAGTGATGTAACTATTGCACATGAAGAAGGACTAATTATTCGTGTGTTTTCTCCTATTTACTCTCTCAAATACTAAAATAACAGTCGGCAACCCTCAATGTGAGGTCCGGGTTACTAACTGTTGTTCTGGTATCTCACTGTTGTGCACTGTGTTTCTTCATATCTTTTGCTCTGTGAGGGTGTGCCATGTCTTTCGTTCATCACTTGAGTTGTACTAGCGTGTATTTCACTTAATTTCAAACGTTTTTCTGTAGTTATTTTTTATGATAGGAGAAACTGAAAGTTATGGATAAAGTCAAAGATTTGACTCCTCGTAAAATTGGACAGATCAAGGTTTTATTATGTGATAGTACACTAAAACAGAAAGAGATTGCCATAAAAATGAATATTTCTAATCAATCAGTTAGCAACATAAAGAAAAAAATAGATAAAGGCATTAATTTGGACTCAACAAGGACTGGGAGATGTGGTCGGAAGAGGAAAACTACGCCCAGGAATGACAGAAAAATTCGGCAAATGGCTCTTCATGACAGAAGGAAATCTTGTATGGCCATCGCAAGTGAAGTGCTCGCAGATGATGTCAATATTTCTTGAGTAACCGTAAACAGGAGGTTACTGGAACGTGGTTTACGAGCTTATCGCCCTAGAAAGAAGCCCCGTCTTACTGATGCAATGATTAAGGCACGTCAGAACTGGGCTGATGTTCACGCCGATTTCACTTCTGATGAATGGGAGAATGTCAGAGGGATGCATTTGTAGGGTTTCTGTTGTATTAAATGTTGAACAACATGTATACATTACTAGAATGAAAGTACAGTATTATTGGAAAATATGACAGTATTGCTGAATAGCTTGGTAGCTCACCAGCCTGCTTATCAATAATAATTTTGGGTCATAATTATTGTGATTTTTGATCAGTTGGTTCTGTCATCATAGGGTATTTCTTCACTCATACATGATTTTATATTGCTCGAGGTAGTGTTGTTTGATGAATACACTATTGCAGTGCTTGATGACCGCGTGCAAACAGTAAGGAGGCTAGGAGAGGAATTCATTCGAGAGAGTCTCAAAAATACCATAAAACATTCGCAGAAGATAATGGTGTGAGGAGCGATTTCTGTGCATGGAACTAGTCGTTTGCAGATTGTTGACTGCATGATGAACCAGGCCAGGTACGTAGATGTGTTGAAAACACGTTTGCTACCTCAAAAAAAGGGAGTGGTTTGGTCAGACACCTTAGATATTCCATCAAGATTCACCCCCTTGCCACACTGCCCGATCAGTCAAGAATTGGTTTCAAGAAAATGGTGTGGAACTGCTATCATGGCCTGGAAATTTTCCAGATAAGAACCCTATTGAGAGTTTATGGTGTATTCTAAAAGATGAAATACACAAAGTCCCCATTACCACCAAAACAGCTCTAATAGAGCGTCTCATCAAAGTATGGTTCCAGTCATACAGATTCAAGGTTCTAAGCAGGATATTGATCACTGATATGCCAACGCGTGTTAGGGCACTTAAAGCTGCCAAAGGAAATCAAACTAATTATTAGCTATTGAAAGAAAGTCTACTTATTGACATTGTATGAACGAAAATATAGTGAGTGCATGATAAAATATTATTTTTACCAATAAACCACAAAAATTGCGCTCTATGGAAAAATCCATAATAATTTGAACACTACTGTATATTGAAATAAGAACAAACTTATGTGCGGTATAGACAAAACATAGGTATAGGTGGCGGAAATTTCTTCCAGGTTGCAGAAATTTCACCCATCACACTGCCGGCCTCAATGCTAAACTGGAAGAAATTTCAGCCACCTGTGCCAGTGTTATTACAGAGGTGCCGTGTTTCTTTTTGTATCCTTATATTATTTTGCTTCACTCAGCAAATATTTCTATATACAATGTTTTTCAGCTCATCGCGCTGATTCCAACGATAACAAAGTTGGATCAATTCGCTAAATTTAAGCTTTTGCCAAGTCGCTTGTGGAAATCGTGTCCACTCTAGCAGCACAGGCTAAAATCAGGTGAGCGGGTGTCTAATCCAAGAGGAAAATTTCCACTTGTAATATTAAAGGACTGCATGCAAACCTCGCGGAGCTTGACTTTGTGTCCCATGGTGTGGATGTCATGTGCTGCTCCGAGACTTTGGTGGCAGAAGTCGAGACGCTGAGCTTGCCTTGGCGGGTTTTCAGTCCCCTTTTCGCAGGCTGTGGGGTTCGCGACCTGAATTCCTTGGAATGGCCGTCTATGGCCGGAGCGAATTCTGTGCTTACCGGCAGTCACTTGCACGAATGCGCTTGTCATGAGATCAGTGTTGTAAGGGTGTGTGGCCGAGAGAATAATTATTATATTTATTTTCCTTACATCGGAGCCCTGCAACTGATGATTCTCTTTATGACTGTTTGTTGACGGCGATGGCCTCGATCCAGAGCACGAATCCCAAGTCAGAGTTTCTTTTTGTGAGAGATGTTAATGCACATCTCAGGGACTGGTTGGGATCTACATCACCGACTGATTGTCATGGTGTGGCTGAGTTGGACTTTCGACTTTCTCGACCTCGTTATGACTGATGTCCCGGACTTGATGAAGGTGACAGTTGGCTTCCCTATTGGCTGTATAGACCACACACATTTTGATGTGTCCTTGGACCTAAATCAGGTTCTTCCTGGGGTAGACACCAGGAGAGTGGTGTTCGCTAAGAGCAGGGCTAACTGGATGGCTATTAATCAGGCAGTAAGAACGTTGCCTTGGGGCCAGATTATTCACAGTGAAGATCATGTCTCTGAGCTTAGCGACTTGACTGTGTCCAATTTAGAGAGGTTTGTCCCTAAGAGGACTATTCTTGTGAGGTCTCGGGATAAGCCGTGGTTTGACGACCACTGTCAAATCGCTTTCGAAGCTAAACAAGCCGTGTATTGGGCTCGGCGGCGTTCGCGTGACCGCACGTTATGGCAGACCTATACTGATCGTAGGGCAGAGAATACGCGTGTATATGATGAGGCACAGCATCGTCTGAGGCAGCGTTCCAGGGAGTCTCTGCTGAGCATTGATCATCCACATCGCAGCTCTTTTTTAAGAGCTCCAATGTCCTAGCTCTAGTGATGATGCATAATCTGGTGTAACCGCTAAACCCCGTGCGATAAACAAATGTTGCCAAAACGTGGGAAATGGTTTTATTTTTCTCCTATTGTTCGTATAGTTACAACATACCTATGCACTAACTTACTATTCACAGTTTGAATGTTTGACACTTATCTTGAAAAATAAGTAAAAGAATTGTAATTGCACAATCAAAGGCAACATCCTGTATTAAGAGTTTCAGGCACACAATCACTTGAAAATCGGAACGAGAATAATTTCTGTAATGGCAACCGCGTTTTAGTTAGTATATAAATATTTTTCACTGAAGTATACAGAATTTGAATCACAGTCTCACAACTTCTGTGGCGGCAACTGTCAACACGCTGTGTTTCCCGTTCTCTACAAGACCGATTTTTTTTTTTTCTAAAGAACGTAACTGCGCCAATGTAATAATGACTTCTATACACTGTTATCTTTGTTTTATTTTATTAAGAATAGTATTACTCACGTCAAATTTTAATATTAGTTCCTGTCGGCTTTTATTTCAATTTTATAGTATTACTCTTCATGCACATTCTTTATCAAATTTTCAATTTATTTGTGAACAAGTATCAGGTGCAGCTGGCGCGTTGCTCACTATCGAGTCCGTGATCGACACTCTCAGGACTGAGGCAAAACATCATAGGTAATTAAGGGTCGTAAGGCTATCATCTGCAGCGGCCTTTAAAGTGCCACCACTGCGACTTTTCCACCATATAGGAAGAGTCGATTGCAGAGTTATGAATTTTTAATGTACCGTATTTAATTTCCTAAGGCGTATGTAGTATTGGATCATCGCTTGGCCTCTTTTAGAGTCCGTTTTTTCCTTCAAAGCGCGGCTCAATAGCAACTATTGTAGTCGATAGCAATCTTCCCTGATGGTTTCCTTCGGTTTGAGCAGATCAAAGTAAACAACACCCAGCTGATCCCATCAAATGCAGAGCAGAAGTACTGTGCGTCAGAACGTCTTTTATCTTCTACAACGAAATCATTATTTTTGCAGTGTCTTAACTATTCTCTGCATGTTGTGTACGACAAAGCCTGGTCGCTATCGCCACAAGAATTCTGTGTGCGGCACTTTCAAATTTCTATTGAATAAGGTAACGCGGTAAAATTCCACGTTCATTCTTTTTCTTTCGCCGCGAAGTTTGACATGCTTATCATGAAATATAAAGGGTATTATTCCCGAAAAGGTCACTACTCAATTTTGAAAAATTGTTTTGGATATTTCGGTAGAATGACGCATTCTAAGACATTTTTCATGAATGACGTTTCCGTCGCAAATTCTTAGTTTTCGAGATATTTTCCTATGGGAAGAAATGGTAAGGTTAGGTTAGGCAAGGTTAAGTGTTATTTTATTTTAACTCACACATGGCTTTTTTTATTTTTCTTGCTTTAAGTATGCTAATTGGGTTAATTTAAACAATTTACATCAATGATGTTTTCGTTGAAAGTATTTAGTTTTCAAGATACATGACTTTCAAGTTCCCATTGTTTTTCTAAGGGAAAAAATATCGGACGATCCCATACAAGCGAAATTAAGGTTAGGTTAGGGAAGCCAAATGACCACTTTCCTTAGGCCATACTGCCACAAAACCCGAACGACTATAGGGTAGTTCGGAAAAACTTTTATAACGTCGGGTAGGTTATGCGCGAGTAGTTTTTGTTTGTCTAATTTCCATTTTTTTAATTTGGTCGCATTAAAATTTGGCTTATGGTCAGTCTGGGTAAGGTAAGGTTACGTCAGGTAAGGTAAGGTTAGGTAAGGTTAGGTTAGGTGAGGTGAGGTAGGTTCGGTTAGGTAGGTTCGGTTAGGTTCCTTTTAGATCGTCAGCAAGCCTGTAATTACGCCAGCTATTTTCTCCCATTGAAAAACAATGGGAACTAAAAAACAGGGCATTTGCGACAAAAACACGGGCATCTCCGTGGTTGCTCGCTCACGAAAGGAATACAGAAATTGGGCAAGCGGCTCGCGGTGACCCAACACCTCCAGACACTGGATACAATTTCGTTGGCACAATTCAGAAATGCGAGCTGCACTAACATCGATAAAAGTTACATGGTAACTAGAGCACTCTGAGAGAGCATACCTCTGCCTAGCAAGGCATTGTTAACGAAATTTATCAAACTGGGATTTTGTTTTTATCCCCACCAAAACTTGATCATTTGCGTCTCTAAAGAGTAAGAACTGTTGCTGGAATTTTGTTGTAGATCCGTCCGTAACTTTTTCAGTAACCTTTCTCATAAACAATAAGGCAAACAATAGTCAATAACATAAACGGACGAACCGATCACAGCAAAAATTTAGGCATGTGTGCCTTTTAATATTTCTAACATGTCATACAAATTTAATGGACATCCGTCCTTATGTTTTTGAATTATATTCTGACAAACAAACAGACGGTCTGATCATCGCCACAATTAGGTCATTTATCCTTACTAACAGTTTGCTACCTTGCAAATTTAAGAATTAGCCCTATGTAACTTTTTAATTTACATTGCTGGCAAATATTCTGACAAAAATTAGTCAAACACATAAACAGACGTAACGATCATTACCACATTTTGATCATTTAGGTCTTGTAACATTTCTAAGAATTCTTGTAAATTTCATGAAGATCGAATCATAACTCATTCAGTTATGTTACTAACGAACATAAAATTAAACATAGAGACAAACAAACGGAGACACAAATCATCACGAAAATGTGTCATTTACTTTTTGCAACATTCCTAACAATTCGTGTAAATTTTATGAAAATCAGTTTATACTTTTTTGAGCTATGATACAAAGACAAACGAGACAGGCAAACAAACGCTTTCCCGGCTCTTCACCAAAAGTTTATCATCTCTTCCTCCTAATATGTCGAATACAATTTCTTAAACACCCGTCCAAAACTTTTTTAGTTATCCTGATTACAGAAAAAAAATAGACAAACGAAGACACAAAGAGACAAACAAACAAACTGGACAAAACTTATAACTTCTTAGCGGAGGTAATAAGTACCTATTAAAGATGATGTAGTTAAAAACAATTAGATAGTCAGTTATGTATCGTTTTTTATTAGTCAGGTATAGTAGTCTGATAAAGTTCTATATAATTTGAAATAATTATGCTATAGACAGATTAAAGTAAAGTTAGCATCGTTAGGTAGCGTCATTGAATGAAATTATAAGCTAAAATTTATTAAAACGAAAAGAACCGAAAAGGAGTAAAATAAATTTGATGAAATCGTGTGGAATGAAGTAATATAGTGAATATTGATGTGGGAAGAAATAGGAAAAATCAAGAGACATCAAATGGCATCCAATAAATTTTGATAAGCTGAATATGGTGGCGAGAAATCGAACGAAGCTGAATGAACGAGAATGAGATTAGGAAGGAATGAACTGAAGGGACTTGAATTAAAAAAACTTGAACGAAGTGAAATGTAGCTGGTAGAAAATTATAATGAAAAGTTGGTGTTAGTTTAGGCTTGCAGAAGGCCCTGAGTTACTCGAGGAGAGTTAGGTTAGACAAGGAGATGAAGTATGCCGACTATAATTGGTCTCTTCGCTCGTAAGTATTTTGTTCAATGTTCATACTTCACACCGTTTTAATGCGTTGTTGTGTCTGTTTAATTAAACTATCCAGAGGTTCTCAGCTTTTTCTAGTCTATTTCGCTCCAAATATGAAGAGACATTTGAACCTTTTAACTAGTGGCAGTCGCTAAGTAACCTGATAAAACGACTAACAATTTAACGCTTTGGTGTCTAGTATACACATATGTTGACATTAAATATAGTGTTATTCCTACGAAAAGTGATGTTCAATTGAGGTACTATACGGGTTAAAAGATTTTTAAGTGTACACGCGCCCGTACTTGCATGGACACACGACATGACATTCGGCTGTTTTGAAGTATGAATGTAGTGGGAAAAACTAACGTGAGAGCCCTGTTTTATGCAATGCGTGTAAGACAAGGAGCCTAGGCATGCTAGCGCCAAGCGTTGTCAGGAGTTGGAATTGAGCCGGAAATGCTCTGAGGGACTAGAAGTTGCCTAAAGAGCCAATTTTGCTCGTTGAATGGGAGCATTGCGGTGAAACTTCCAAACCTGTTTTTCGGTGTTGCCATCTCTCTACTGTTGTACATAGCAGTTGTAACTCCTTTTTCATTTAAAATCTTATCTTCAAATGGTTGTAATATTTCACGTGATGTCATAAGGTTCATCCGATTGGCTGGTGATATTCAGACTGGACTTGTACGGAGCTTCGGGTAGGTGCGTTGGCTCTGGCGTTCTAAACCGTCTTACAAGAGTTAGCAGCAACCCAATTACGCTTGTGAATGTCTAAAACTCCATTTTAAGAAACAAGATTGGGATTATGGATGTCTTTGGGGCATTGGATTACAGGTCTATGCCCGAAACTCGATTGAACAGGCCGAAGCTGGTGCACGAGTTGAGCCTCGAAGACTTAAGGAGCAGTGAAATGGAGCCTTCGATGCTTGAGTTGTCCGAAATTCCAGATGAAAGCTTAGGTTTTGCGACTTTGAATCGTGTTGAAAGTGTTAGAAGATACCCGATGACGTTGAGCCGGCTGAAAACTTTATTCATACAAGCAAAATTGAGTTTCTGGAAGCCTGAAGTGAAACTCATTAAGGGTCAACATCTGAAACTCACATCAACGGGCTGAAGCCACAGCACCGGCCTGAAGTTTCGGGCAAGTCAGGCCTCGAAGGCTTAACTTCGCCTCCTAGTGGAACATGCCTTAAATGACCTGGCCTCGACTTTAGCATGAAGTGGTCGGCTCGAAACATAGGTAGACAGGCAGCTTCGCAAAACAGAAGACGAGTATATTGTTGCCTACATGCATAGACGGTAATCCAGAGCCTGAATGCTTTGCTGTTACTGCGCCGCTTTCTGCATGATAATTTTTTTTTCTCTCTCTGCAAAGTTGAATAGATATCCTAAACCTTACCACTAAAAATTGCTGAGCCAACTGACTTGGCGGTTAATGCCGATGGTACACGCTAGCCAAAAGAACGAGTATCGTCATCTTTTCGTCCGAATGTGTTGATGTGCCCATTCAAATAGCACACATTTGCAAAAATAATTGAATTATAAATCCCTCGAGATACAATGATATGCTCGAAATCTAACTAACAGCACTTACAGAGCAAACAGAACTAACGGTAAACATTTTCACACCATTTCTTGGCGATCTCAAAGCTATGTTTACGGGAGTTCAACATAACGTTCTGTTGACTAGCGTGTGGCATCGGCATAATATCTATTATTCTGCTTGAGGCTCCATCCGTCCTATATCCGTCCATGTGTCTGCGCGTTACGCTTTTCAGTATTAGATTGGGGAAAATTCAAGTTGCAAAAGCACTAATTTTCGCTCTAGGGAACTTCAATCATACTGTAGCTGTCTTCTTTTCGCTTCGTGAGAAACTTTTCAATCAGTTTCGAAGCAAAGACTTGAAGATCAGTTCTCCCGTATCATATATACCGCTTTTAATATTTTTTCACGCTGTTGCAGCGCAGACGGATGCCCCCGAGACGCTTCAATATATACTTCTTTTAACTGCTGTACGCCGGACAACTTACTGGAGACGATAGATTCTCATCTGGCAACATTCGGAGGGATTCTTGACATGCTTGTGGAGATCCAGGGTTTCAGTCTTGGTTTCCGGGCCATTCTGGCCAACGGTTATCTTGTTTTTTAGGGGTTCAGTATTGAAATTGTTTTAAGGGTATATATTCATTGTCATTTTCGGTTGATCAGTTACTTATTTGCTGGTACTTTTTTTGAAGTGCAAGCGGCAGTAGAGTATATGGAGTTCGGGTAAGTTGTACCGGTAATTTAGAGTCGGAGTTGTTTAGCGAGGTATCTCAATTTAACATACGCTGTTCTCCGCCCATGTGCGGTGATCCTATCAGGGGGACGTGGTTGATCACTGTTCTTTGCGTGCCGAGGCATTGGTCAGTTGGTATAACCATACGGAGTACCGTGAAAATGTTAGTTAGGCTTACCCATTCTGTACTATAATGAGGAGCGACATTACGTGGTTTGTGTAGGTTTCCCTATCCACCCAGTCGGAAATTACGGTTGTTATTATAGTAGAATATAGTGGTGTATGAGAGATTAAAGTCGATTATGGATGATGAAACAATATGGTAGATATGTCGACCATAACATAACGTTGATTTTAGTATATTTAGGTCGA
>LQNS02000139.1:356076-405507 GCA_001587735.2 Parhyale hawaiensis
GTGTATGAGAGATTAAAGTCGATTATGGATGATGAAACAATATGGTAGATATGTCGACCATAACATAACGTTGATTTTAGTATATTTAGGTCGATATTGGTGGAGGCGATATTGGTTGTTTAAGGTTGGTTAGGAAACGAAGGTCTATGGTAGTACATGGATGTTCGACGACTTTATATGGTAGATGGTTGTACAAGATAGTTTAAAGACTATATATGGTAGAACATATGCTAGAGCATAACTATGGTAGCCTATCAACCGATTTCCGTACGTACGATCATGAGGGGAATTCCTCCTATTATAAGAGGCAGAATATGTATGGATTGCCATGGATTTTAATAATATGGCTAAAATTCCCAACGTTATCGACCAAAATAATATTGTATGACTATAGGTTTGAATGCGACTTAGAGTTAAAGAAGTTACATATAAACGTGCGTTAATTGCACCGACTGGTTCAAGCTCCTGCTCTAGCATCGTTCCGAAGTTTAGTGCCTTAGACCATTCGGAGCTGCAGGCCTAACACGTACGTACTAATTAAACTATTATTATTATTACAAGCAACTAATCATCAGCAAACAAAGCAGGCATCGACTGTAGTATGTCAATAGTGAAAGTTTATCTTGGTAGAATATAGTTGCATCATTCGCTCAACACAGTCGATTTTGGTTGAGAATGGTGTTTTTTACGGTTCACTATGGTAGATCATGGTTGTGCAGCTAAAGCCTTAATAGTTGTAATTGGGTATTAATGGTTGACAATATGGTCAAAAGTTGTGACATATCTCTACCATACTGCACCCCATAAATTGTTGAATATGGAGGATATTTCGATAATAAACAACCAAAGTCTCGACCATAATCATGGTTGTTCTACTATAATCACAACCATGATTTCCGACTGGGCATTAGCTAAGCCTTTGGGACGTCTGCCTTTCGTGCTCACTTTGCTTCCTTCCTACCTGATGCTCCTACAGACAGGCCTTTCTTCCATTTGTTCCTCTTCTTTCTTGACTGGCGGTTCCCAGGGGCATTGATGCTCTGTGGGAACACCCTGCTGCAGGGCTGCCACGTGTCGATCGGCATACTGTATGTCCCTTATTTCTTCCTCTGTGATATCTCCTATGTTGTGAAAACAGAGACTTAAACTTCTGAATATAATAATAATTCCATGGGGCAAGCTCATCGGGCGAGTCGAAGCCCTCTGGCTACGACCCAGAAACAATAGATGACTTTACTATACGTGATTAGGACTGCACGGCGGCATATTCGCTGCAATGTTCTAGTTTTTTTTCACTTTTCGCTCAGGCGGGAGGGTGTGAACTTGGCTGCGGCTGGCAGTGCGTATGCTGTTATTTTTTTTTGTTTAATGTTATCTCTGATGGACTGCAGATGGACCGATGGGGCTATAGGCAAATTATACTAATGACTTGTCTGTCTTCTGTCTTACTGAAATGATAAAATAAGTGAACGTTCGAATTTGCTTTAATTCTGTAATGATTTCGAAACTGAGAAATTATACTTTCGAAATTATAGGCTCGAGAAGACCATCATCTTAATGCAGTTCTTCGCAGCGAGTAGTTTTCCTAAAATGATGTTCCTATTTATGTGAACCCTATTTTAACCAGAAATTTATCTGTGAGTTAATGTAGTGCCGATTGCGGCTGATCTGTGATGTTATGCGTAACCGATAACAAAGTTAAGAAGTGGACTACCGTATCGCTAATTACCGATGTGATTTGGCTTTTCTACATCCCTCATTTTTTAAGAGTTCATATGTGAATTCTTAAGACGCTGGAAGCTGTGGATATCTCGTATTTTGTGTTCGACTCTGCTCACCGTCGGCAGGGGTTTCCCCGGTTGACTTGTTGAACCAGCCTAGCTTATGTCAAGAGAGCGCTGCCTTATTTTCGTATGTGTAAACTTGTTCTGTAGAGTTACTTAGCGCCACACTCTGAACGTTTGTCGGCTTAGTGCCCTTAGGGGTTATAACTACAGAAGGTTGCGCTCTTAATGGGAATTTTCCTGTGTTTCGTTCCGGTGAATATTAGAGAAACTAGAGGGCCCAGCCGTCAAAAATGACGGCAAGAATTTGTGATTGAGCTTTTTATTGTTCCGGTTCCCAGTATAGGTTTTGCTGTATTATAGGTCTCATTCCTGCAGGCTTGATCTTCCATTAGTGAAACGCAAGCTGTACAACCATGAGTTTTGCGACAGCAAAATATCCCCCCTGCAAGATAAAGAGTGAATATCAGCTTGGAATTGATTGACCGTTAAGGTGCACTAAGAAAAATATAGTTCAGTCAAAAGAATTCTCTGGAAATGCCCAGGGCTCACCGTATTGTGGATACCAACTGATTGTTCAACCTCCAGCGTCGAAATTTGGCTGCGATGTAAATTCAATATAAAAAGTCGTCTGCTCAGCGTGAAGATTCAACTACTTCGATTCATTCAGCAATGAAAGCGGGGATCCAGAGGCTAAGGATCCAGAAGCTGTGGATCCAAAGCCTGGGATCCAGAGACCGGAGATCCAGAGCTATATTTGTCACCGGTACTCCAAGCTCTGAAATTGTATGGTATCTCAACTTGTTTTTCAGTACATGAGTTTTCTCCTATTAAACTCTCAACTGCGTGACGGAGAGACGGACTAACATTGGAGCAAGCGAAAAAGCAAGCGACCAACAACTGTGTCTTATTTTATAGTGGATTGTGTTATCGTTTATTTAACCTGTTCCGTGAGCGGCGTCGCTGTATTTACCGACCAAGGCTAAGTGTGGAAGTTATCTAGAGCTATTCATTCTCTTTAAACGTAGGGCTTTCTCCCTCCACTACAAGGCCATATTATGCTCACTCTACAGATGGCTTAGTCGTAGCTAGGAAACTGTGCTTAAGAGCAGAGCGGGTAGTGTTGAACATCTCGACTCTTAACTATTTTTGAAGCGAACGTTCGATGTCCAAGGAACTACTATGGCATCTTGAGTACTGATGGTTACGCTGCTGTGACTGTTAAAATTGGCCCAGTCTATGGTTGTCCAGCTATCGCATCAAGCAAAACAGAAAAAAAGATGGGCTCCTGATCAATATCAACGGGCCCCATTATAGTGCGAAAAGATCGGATACGCCGAGAAAAAATGGCAACATAAGTTTACGAAGGACTAAATTATTTATAAACTTTGTTAAAGAGAACTTAGAAAAGGCCTGCTAAATGTCTTTATCAAGACACTAGTGCGAATTCTTTGCTGGTAGAACATATGCGAGATTCACGGGTGAAATCGGAATGCTAAGAGAGTTTAGGCAAAGTGTAAGCTAGACAGAGTTAGGCAGTGACCATTATGGTTTAGACGGGGTGGGGTAAGGTAGAAGTGCTACCTCAGGTCTAAGGTAAGTGAAAAGTAAGGCAAGTGAAAACATTCACTAGGTGTGGAATTTCCACAGGACCCACAATTAATTTTTTGTTTGAAAACAGAGCTTAGAAAAGGCATGCGTAAATATCGTAGAACAATGCAAGAAGTACCGTTGTATGCAAGATTCACAGGTGAAATCAGAATACTAAGAGAGGCTAGACCGACTGTTGGACAGACCTGTCCAGGAAGCAAAGAGTGTAACGGGAAGACTCATCAGAAATTAGCATCAAAAAGTGAGGTAATCAACGACGTCATCTCAACAAAGCTACAGCTGAACGGCCTATGAGTATTTTAATTAGTTTCCCAAGGAAAATCGTCGTAAATTGCAAAGTTCATTACATAAAGCACATAAATAAATGAGTATATATAATAATTGAGTAATAAGCGATTATCAACAGAAAGTTGCAATGGGAGGCTGGTGGAAATTTCACAGCTCTAGCTGCAAGCCCTGGGCCCCTGATTTAACTTCTTCTCTGAAACGAAGCCTCATCAACCCTTCATTATCAATTTACAGCGCTTTTTTCACAAAACATACTCAAACATATGATATTTTTCGACCTAATTCATTCAATCGCTCGCTCCTGACTGACCAGCTACCTATTTCAGCTGCACGCGTACACAAAACACGATAGAAATGTTGTCGGCAAGTACAGAGAAATTGAGCAGTAACTTTTTTTTAGCGCTTCTCTCGCGTCAAGAATATAACGCTGCTTATAATTTTGATTAGAATTAAAAGGTCCGACCCTAAAATACTGCGATTTGTCGATGTGACGTCATTTGCACTACATGCGGTTACCGCTAAGTTTCATTATCTTTTAGTCAGCTGGAGTTGTGTACTGGTACGCAATTGTTGCCCCAAATAGTCATTTGACTAATTTAGTGGGTCTGAAACACTTTACCTGCTTTACGTATGTAGTGATTTGATTTTATCGTTATATGAGCCTTCTGTAAATAAATGAATTCAATAACTTTATTATTATTATTATTTTAGTCTCAGTGAGTCCTGCCGTTGCACTCTTTGCTTCCTGGACTTGTCAGTTGAGCTAGCACGCTGTGCATTGAAAGTGATCCGGTGAATCTGCCCCATAGGACTGGGGTTTCCGGACTCTTTATTTTTATAAGGTGTATAGCAATGAAAGACATTGGTTGTATTCTTCTGTCCCAGCAGTCTTAGGAGGATCACACGTGCAGCGGTTGAATGCGCACCCTTCTAACTTTGAGAATATTAGATGCCAAACTCGTCAATTCAGTCTGTGTTTCCTGCCTTAGTATAGTTCAGTATATGTAGTATAGTTCTTTGCCGACAACAGCTTTCGGTCGTGTCGAGCTTAAGCGTTTAAGTTGGCTGTTAATGGCTTTCTGTTGGATTTTCTTCATATAGCAGCGTTTCAGGTTTCCCGGTGCTACATAATGCTTCATGTATGTTGCACTATCTGCCCGTGGTGGCCCGAGTGTAAAGTTTTATTAATAAGTACAATAAGACTAGGTGTGTTAAGGTAGACAGGGTTCATCAGGCTAACTTTAAATTAGATGGGGTAGGTTAAATTACAGGAGCGCTATCTAACGTCAAACGAAAGTGAGTGAAAACATTAACTAACCGTGAAATTTCCACTGATTCTAGTCTATAATATTATTCTGCTTGAAGCCTCGTCCGTCTACCCATGTGTCTGCACGTAAGTTACTTTTTTCGGCTTAGATAGGGCAAATTCAACTTGTAGAAGCTCTGATTTTCGCTGCAAGGAAGGTCAAGTAATAGCTGTCTTCTTGTTGCTTCTTGAAAATTTTTCAGTCAGTTTCGACGCAAACATAATCATTTCACCAGTATCATATCTACCGCTTATCATTTGCTTTTTACGACATATTACATTCGCTTTGCTGGTGTCGGATGATATTGTTAATAAGGACAAATGCGCAACTAGGGAACGGTATAAGAGAACAGTGCGGGTAGTGAAGGACATCTCGACTCTAAAGTATTTTTGAAGCGAATATTCTATATCTGGAGAAATACAATGATATCTTGAGAACAGAGGGTTATACGCTGCTGTGAGTGAAGAAATTGGTCGAGTCTGTTGTGCATCACTGTGTTGCTGTTGCATCAAACAAAGCAGAAAAATTGTGGGCTCCAGATCTATATCCACGTGTCTTCTAATAGTGCAAAAAAAATCCGATACGCTGACAAAAAAAATAAACGTGTATGATTATGAAAGGCAAAATTACCTGTAAACTGTGGGAAAAAGAGCCTAGAAAAGGCTTCTAAATATATACAACAATGCAGGAAGCGCCGTAGTACCTTTGTCTTTATCAAGACACAAGTGTGAATTCTTTGTTGCCAGAACAAATCAAGATTCACGGGTGAAAATCAGAATACTAAGGTTAGATGCAGTGTAAGGCTGACGAACTGTGTTAAGGTAGACACGGTCAAGGGTGGACACTAGTTTAGACGGGTTGGGTCAAGTTAGAAGCGCTGCCTCAGGTCAAACTGAGGTAAGTGAAAACATTGACTAAAACCAGAGCCCCTCGAAGCAACAGACTATGTGCAACGCAACAAATTTGTTGCATGAAATAATTTAAACGTAACATCAGTTGGAGCCATCTATTGTCTCTACCGACCCAATCCAGATCGGGTGGCACAGGCTTCATGTCTCACGCAAAAATTGTATTGCATCGTTTGTTGTGTCAGTGGGGCTCCGGCCTAACCTTAGAACTTTCCTGTGTCCCGCAAGTTTTATGAAATATCTTGGTATCTGCACCGTCGTATTTAGGAGGGCTAACCAAAACATGTTGATACTGAAGAATAAAAAGATTATAAATTGAAATGGGGAATAAGAAAACTGACGTGGAAACAGGCTGTTGCATTAAATGCATAGTTTTCGGTTCCATATGCTACGCAACTTTTCCAATATTTTTCCTAAAAGATTTCAACTCAAAGTAACATTCCCATGCACACGTACATTGCGAGTGCATTCAGATGTCAATACGCATCTGGCGATCGGTCAATTTTTACCTCCGCCAAGGAGGTTTTGTTTTCATCGTGTTTTTCTGTCTGTTTGTTTGTCTCTCTGTCTGTCACCAGGATAACTCAAAAAGTTATTAACCGATTTGAATGAAATTTACTGAGATTGTTAGGTATGTTAGAAGTAACAGATGATTAACTTTTGTTGATGATATGCCCATCCGTTTCTTTGTTTTTGTTTCTTTGTTTTTGTTTGTTTGTTTGTTTGTTTGTCTGCCTCATTTTTCTCAATGCCACAACTCAAAACGTTATAGATGGATTTTTATGAAATCAACATGATTTGTTAGGTATATAGCAAAGAGCAAATGACCAAGTTTTGGAAACGATCCGTTTGCTCGTTGGTTTGTAATTGTTTTTAATTTATGCTTGTTGGCACAATAACTCATAAATGATGAATGGATCTTTATGAAATTTATAGGGATTGTTAGTAATTGTCAAAGACATAAATGATTGAATTTTCGTACAGATCGGTTTGTTCGTATGTATGTTTGACTCATGTTTGTCATAACGTTTATTAGCAGTATAATTCAAAAAGTTATGAACATCTCTTCAAGAAAATTGCACAAGCTGTTATTACCATCAAGAGGCCCAAATTATTAGATTTTGGAGTTTATGCAAAGAAAATTATTATTTCCGAGCCAATTTGAATTTTTTGCTACCGTTGCCTCGCTTGGCAGAGGTATGCGCCCTCACAGTGCTCTAGTTTCGTATTAGATTCTCGTTGGTGAACATGTTCCATTATGTTAGACGAATTGCAATGGGTTTAGACGAAAGGTGCTAGGCTAGACAACGTGAGTTAGGTAAGATGAGGCGAAAACGTGATCGTTTCACTCCTTGGGCTGAGAGAGCCATCCAAATCCGGTTAGCTTTAACTTATTTCAGTCCCGAGCGTTCAAGTGGCCTCTCTGCATCGAGTTTCAGACGTGAATTGCAAATGGCAGGATTGGTGACTGGCGTTCTCATATTTAATGAGTTTTGTGATAAACGGCCAAAACCCGACGCGAAGTGGTAAAATCTGCACTGAGGAATGATGTCCCAAAGAAGTTTGAGCTCGGGAGATTAAATCATCAGCATCGCAGTTTGCGAATCAAAGGCTCTCAGATTTGCTCAGGCTGCGGGTGACAAAACACCTGAGGTAGAATATGGCCTGGGGAATAGTTGTTTGCTGGAACGCTGGTACACTTGCATCAGAGCAGCGCTGTTCAGATGTGGGAAGGTATAATTAGTCTCAGAGGTCAGCTGAACTTTCTCGTGGCAAGTGTTCCGTGTTTAGTTTGAAAAAAAAAAAACTTAAAATAGCATGTGAAACATTTCAGACCAGTCCTATACAGTGGCGGGCTCTGGTCTTCTATAGTGAAGCTGTTGGGCTGTTCCATGCCCGGATATTGGTAATTCTTTCATGACCTAGTGGATTGCTTCTGATATTAATATACTCTGATGCCATTACTGCCCATTAGTCACTTTCTAGTCCTGAAAACTTGACAGATACGTCGAGAATGGCCAGGAACAACCGACAAGTATATGAAGCGAAGCGTCCAGGGACACGGGAGCAAACAAGTTTAGTGTTTCACCGAATCAAACGTTGCAGTAAAGACTAGTGCGTAGTTTTCTATTTGTGTATCTGTAGATTACTTTGTTTGTTCATTTGTCATTTTTTACATCTCACTTAAAGCACTTGTTTTAAATATGTTTTATGTCAGATCTAATGTAACTAGAGAAAGGCGAGTGTGCGACCTCGTGACCAAAACAAAGCCATGCGTGAGGTCGTTGCCCTTCGATCCCGCTTCAACAGGTACCCCACTAAAATAAAATCGACCCATCCGAGTGACTCTGACGTCAAACACGACTCTGTTTCGCTCAAGGGACTCGTCCAGCACTCCAGCTGTCTGTACAATGGCGGCGCGCATCAAGAATGAGCTGCAGGAACTGCACAGTTCTATGCCAGGATGTAAGTATTTACTTCTAATGGACTATAGAGAATGTCCGCTAGAATCAGGTCTATTGATTAGGAAAATGTTTACGGGTCTCATAAACAATAGAAGGGAAAAGCCTCGCTGTATTGAATGATATCGATAATACGGAGCAGAGTAGGAGTTGCTGTGGGTCTGCAGTGCCTATAAGCACGTGCCGCCACTGGTTTTTCATCACTTTATACCCAACATCTGCGCATCCTGGACGTATCAATGTGTGTAAGTTGTGTATCTTCTACAACTCATAAGATATTTTCAGTTATTTCATGGCTTATTTCCTAGAAGCGCAGCAATGACTAAGGCAGTACTAGCGTTTACTGAGGTAGAATCGGCAGAGCTCCTCTCTAGTTTTTTTTTTTTTTTTATTTAACTTGGAGTTATAAATCGAGCAGGCTGCCGCTGTTTTATTTTTTTTTTAAGGTCGAGATATAAATTGAGCAGGAAGGTGCTGTGTTTTTAGACTTGGAGATTAAATCGAGCAGGCCGGTGGTGTTTTTTTTTAAGTTCGAGATATAAATTGAGCAGCAAGGTGTTAGGTAGAACAGGATCGTGTGCCCAACAGCATCAAGAGTTAATAAAGGAATATCGGTGCAAATCTTGACAATCAATATCCGTGGCTGCAGGCAAACTATAATGAAGAACTGCTAGCAACACAGGTTTTCTGATTTGCGCGTAGCTCGGCTGTAGCTTTTGCAATGATGTAAAGACAATGAAATAGTGGAAAAGTATTAATCTTTTTTATTTCGGTGTTATTGTTCGCAACATACATATATTTATGTTCATTATACACATCTGGTAACAATCCAACATTTCAATTAACATTCGTTTCAATCATACGTTAATACAATATATCCATCGCCCATATCCAGTGGGATTAATATGCACTTTACTGCACGGTTTTAAAATGGACCTATTACATTTCAACGCATCTTCTCGATCTGCCTAGATACATTTTGAAAAATTGTACAAGCGTTACTGAATATTTTCAAATCAATAACAGACGGTTATTATCAATGAAACTAAAAAAAATATCATGTGAAACTGTTCAAAGTTGAAGCGTTCCAGACAGGAAGTATTTCATATGAGAATAAGAAACAATGATATGAGGTTGAGAATAGGACAAACAGCGACTTTCTATCATAATTTTCAATATTCTCAAACATCTTGTGACATGGACAGACCGCCTTATGCCTTAGTGTACAAACAGCAGAGACAACCGGTCTCCTCGTCACAGGTATAAGGAAACCCACATAAGGCCGAGGACAGACCGGAGCAACAAGCGACGCAATGCGATCTTTACGGGAGTCGTGTTGCACCAATGCACGAGTGTCGCGAGGCATCGCAGTTGCGGCGGTGGGGACAGCAGACTGCTGTACCCTCCGTTACATTTTGTCGTGCAACAAATTTGTCGCGTTGCACGTCGCTTGTCTCATCAGTGAGGCGGCGACTCCCGTAAAGATCGCATAGCGTCGCTTGTTAGACTACAAGTGAGGCGGAAAAGGAAAAAAAATTATTTTTTCCCAGATAATGCCAATACCACACATGACATAAAGATAAATTAGGGCATGATTGGAACATTTATTACGTTTCTTATATCTTATAAACGTTATTGCACTTACACAGTTCTGCGTCCATCACAGGCTGAGGTTCCTATGCGTTACGATAGTAAACTACGATTAATTAGTACGAATATATGCTATGCAGTTAAATCAAATTTAGTGAATAATAGAGCTTTGTAAGTGGAAACCCGCTGCAACTCCTTAGAAATGCAGAAACTGCTTGTCTAATAATTTCCCTTTTTAACTATTATTTTTTATGATGAAACAGCTGTAACGTCGATCTCAACTACTAAACGTTTGTCGTATACATTAAGTGAAACCTGAAATCTGAATCTGAACTTTAATTATCACTAGTTTGATTTAAGCTGCACTGAAAACTTCCAACTGCACAGTTACGTGCATGGAACCGGCTTAGAATTTGGAGACAACAATACACTGTTGATACAATTCCGCTCTAGTCAATTTGGGTACAATTGAGATCAAACTTGTGTTTTTTCTAGTGAAATAGCAATATATATGCATTCGTCTATTTCATCTAGCGGTACTATATCATTGGCAATTATGAAACAAAGAGCAGAAAGATAGTGGCAGTCATAAGCAGTTCATTAAGAGCTGCAGCTAGAATTTACCTACTCCAACTGTAAGACAGAATGTTGGCCTCGAAAAATTATTAATAATTTCAATATTTCAGTTCTTGCAAAGTTGAAAATTTGCATTTCTTTTGCCTATAGAAAATAAAACTTGAAGCACGCTACTGCTGGTCTCGATGTATTTATTAAATAACGGAATTTCTGTAATACGAATATTAGACAACTCGCTTCATGAAGTGTTAAACTTGAGGTACTTATGGACTACAGTATTCAATTAATATGCAAACACAGTTAAGTCCACAACAAAGTTACAGTATCTTCGCATATATAGATAAAAACTGGTATAGAACTAAGACATAAATTTGTGCTGTGAATGGTAAATAACAATAGAAAATATGCTATGAAATCATTCTATCCACTCTAAAACAATTATACAGTACAAAATCCACAGTTGCCGTGGGCAGCGGGCTAGGTGTGACGGACAAAAATGAGCGATGATAATTGAGCGATCATACGAAGATTTTCAGAAGTTGTTGGTTGTAAGATTACTGGAAAAATTCTCACGAAAATTGCAGAATATGTAAAATTTATTATCAACAATGTAGACTTTGACAGAAAATTTTTTTACGGCAGAGATAATAAACGCAGTTTGCTGTTCATTGCAATAAAGCTCGATTATTGTTTTGCAAATCCTCACAAATCAGACCTAACAATATATGTATATATAAAATTACCATTAAAATAAATTAGCGTGTAGATCAAATGCTTATCACCATCACCCAGGAAACCATTTTATTTCACTTAGAAAAATATACGATAGAACATCATCACAATATTTCCCTCGATTTCAGTTAGCGCAAGTGCCAAGCTACACCAAGTGTAAAATCTCGGTGGCCATTTCAACTTTTTCTATATTTTCTTATACATTGCAAACAGCAAAATAAATAGCAGTATTTAACAACAATAACAACATTGTGAAAATCAAAACATAAGCGAAAAATTGAAAACAATGCCTCTTAGTGGTAATTTTCCGTGAAATAATTAACAAAATAATAGACATTAGTGGCTGCAGTGAGCTAATGTAAGTACTGCGTTAACAGGAGCGATACCTATATATATATATATATAGCAGGCAACGAGCCAGCTGTTTGATATAATTAACTGTTTGGAATACATATGGCACATATTGCGATGTTTTTCACCGCGAGTTAACAGTTATTAATGAAGCAAATCACATTGAAAATCACTGAATTATGAGATGCCAAATCAGCGGGTGATATACACTCCACTTAATCAAAAGTTGGAAAAAAAACGATTTATCAAAACGACGTGAGCGCTGTGACAGGAAGCATTCACTGAACGTAAAGTTTAAATCCAGCTTATTACTCATGCTGCAAACAACGTGTGAGTGAATGAGAGAGAATAAGACAAGATATCAATCGTACATATACAGTAAGCTGTTTAATAGATGGTGTAAGGAGTATAACAGGAGGCCTTGTATTGGCAAGGAAGAACTACTGGGATCGCAGCTATTACAAGATTTTCACGTACTTGTTTGTATCATTTTTGTTCTATAGGTTTTGTATGAGGCTAACTGGTGGGTAATTTCTTCGCAGATTTAGTTACGTGAACTTCCTATCGGAAAAGTTTACTCAAATGTTAACTTTAGTTTGTCTTATTCGTTTTAAATAGTTTTATGGCTTTGTGTGTATGAGAGAAATTGGTAGCAATTTTGAATTAGTTAAGTGGACTAACTGTAACAACGCGTTACGCATTGAAGCAAATGCTTAAGATACACCAGTCAGCAGTCACGGCTCACAAAGATTAACGTACAATAATTCAAACGCATAGCTCGCCTGCAGCTTAATTCAGACTCCGCCCTCCACCCATATGCAAATACAACTGAACTTCAGGCACTTAACCGAGCTGTCCTAATGCCGAGAGCTATTCCAAGAGTTGAGACGTGTTCGATTCGACCACTTCAGTCAAGATAAGCTAATCTCACTTAATTTAACTTGTCCAAATTTTAATCCTGGCTGTTCGATTCGTATTTTGGATCGAACGCTCAAGATTGAGGCTCAAGTGAAGATTAAATTAGTTAGATTAGGTTAATTCGATCAAAGTGTGTAAAACGAACACGCTTTTCATGCTAAATGTCCTGCTCAAACTACTATGAAAAGAACATAATAATTCATTTTATGACAGGAATACATGGGTCGATCTTGGAAATTTAAAAAAAAATAAGGTACATATAATATTCGCTTTTCTGGAAGAAGACCGGAAAAGTTTTACCCGTTGGAGATTGCCAAAAAGCAATGTTTTATTAACACAACATAGGGAATTCCAAATCATTAAATGAAATGCAGCAATTGATGGAAACTAGGAGTTTGAAACGTTCCAGTGAATTGCGCTTATACTCAAACTCTAGAAACAGGTTTCGCAAACAATAGGTGACACGCGTTCTTCCTAGTGTTACCATCCAATTTGGTATGCGCTATAAAATACAAACAAGAAAGCTACAGCTAACATACCTATCTGGTGCAGCAGTTGCCAACGGTGCAAATTTTTATGCAGTACATAATGTTATTCGTTCGCTAGTAATGTTGGTTCCTTTTTTAAGCCTGAAACATTTCCATTCATACCATTAAATATCGCACATGAATCATTCCTTTGTACGAAATATAATATATTTGACATATATGTTATTCCATGAAGAGAATCAGATACTGTATAACTCCAAGACACGTAGACACGATATCACCAGCACACATTTTCTACAACAACAACAACGACTAAATTTACAGGTTCATGTATGTTACATATAGCATTTGTTATTCACCTATGATTATTATCTTTTTTTTTTCGCACTGCGCATATTAAAATACAATAGAAAACACCCCACATTGCTTATAGCTTCTCTCATTTGTTGCAACTCGTCACAACAGGCAACAATCACATGACGTATGTTCTAATACACGTGGCTAGGCGTGGCACGTCTACGTGCGTTACTTGTGCTCGTATCATGACAGCAATAGTCACAGTTCTTGCACACAGAGCATCGTTTCCAATACTTTGAAAGCGATACATGCCTTTTTTTTACTATAATCGACAAAAAAGTAAGTGATATCAAGGTTCAAGCTCAGCAGTTGCTCTGAAGATTGTGTTATAATTAATGCTCAAATATTTCCAATTGCTTAAATGGAAGAAAATATGATAGAAGGTGATATAATTAGACCGAATAAAAACATATGTTTCAGGTAAGCATCTTACAAAATTTTACAGCTCTACAAGAATCACCCTGCTCGGAATCACAAATAATTAGCCTTTTTATTGTAAAAAAACTGCGCAGGTCCGGTATAAATCGATGGTTTTCTCGTATATTACGTGCTATAATTACTGTGACTTAGTTGTGTACAGCTTGCTTCATGGTACTGCAAGTGAACTAACTGACTTTACCTCACTTCGTCTGCTATTTCGAATTGCCAAGATATGCGTGTTACTCATGACGCTAAACAAGAGACTGTCGCTCAAGAGGAGAAGTTATTGCTCCATACTACACTCAATAATATCTCTTGCTTGCTGGAAAACTGGTGACATTGAAAGCACATCTTCAGGAGATAACAACAAAGCAGAGCTCCGTACGTCGCAAGGGTCGTACGTTGCGAACTAATAATGTAACTATCTATATCTTTTACATCCTTCTAGCTGCAGGTAGCTGCAGGAGACAGTCCAGCAAACATGGTTCTGCAAGTCTTGAGAAACAACTTTAACCTTGAGGTGAGGTTCTGAATTGGTTCCTTTACCTTATTTTTCCCCATGGTATAAGGAATAATCTTGCTTACCAAAGGATATTTCTTTTAATTACATTAGTGTCATAGAAACGATGAATTTAATACCATACTTCGTTACGAAAGCTCTATCGTCTAATGAAAGATGTATGAAATCCTGCTCGCTGCTTTGTGATCCCTAAACCGCTTTGGGTTGTAAGATGCACGTTGCAATTTTGTAAGCTTTCGAAAATGTGCAATGGGTAGGTGATGATGAGAATAGAATGAAATACCATATATTTTCTCTGCAGATATTTGTATCTATCTTTTGTAGCAGAATATATTTACAAGATTTGTAATAAAATCATTATGTCGAGTGCCACGTCATTATCTGATGTTGGCGCATGTCTGAATTTGGGCGCCATAAGAGTATCTCAATTTTATTCATTTGGTGCGCTAAAAAAATTGTGTATATATACCTCGCCTCACCCCTTCTTCGTGTCTAATTATGGGCACAAACTTGGCCTTCCGAAGAATTTCCCGTTCATATCTTTATTACTAGTAGAGCATAAATTGAATGAACATGCACTTTATCGCTGACAAAAGCCAAATGATCTGGGTGTCCTAAAGTGCAAGTTGCTTCTCAAAAGCATTCAAACCACTGGTGCGTGTATTGCGCCTGCATCCACGAAGCAACCACTACAGAGGTACATATAGTTAGAAGAGCCTATTAAGACAACGGCTTATCACAAGTAACAAGACTCACAAACGATCTGTGCGTAGATTGACAGACAAAGGGATACCCTTAACTTGTTGACAGAGGAGCAGTCTGCTCGCGGGCTTTTCTGGTTATACGATGTAATATTTTTCACTTAATTCGCTTCATACTGAAACTCCGATTACTGTAGAGCACTGTTTGCAAGTGTAACTGCCTTTGAACTGAGCTCTAAAGTGTGATATGTTAACTTGACTGTGCGTACAAAGTCAGTAATAATGAATAGCTACACAGGCTCAAGTCATGGCATGCCGAATGTCAACATCTATAGCACTCGTATAAGTTGCAAGAAAAACTCGCTACCAGACTGCGACAGAATAAGCCTTAACACTAAACGATTGCACGTACACCAGTCCATTTCATGGCGTTGTCAGCTCTATGCTATAGAAGGATACAGTGGATAATAGGATTCCAGCAACATTGGTCAATAAATATAAGTATTCTTGCTGAATATAAAGTACGCAATGAAGCAATATTCGGATACATATGTTTAATTAACTCGTTCTTCATGAGCCCATAGTCTGGAGAAAGACGTCGACCAAGAATGATTTGTAAAGTGACCATCTTAATGGACTTAAGTTTATCATATATTTACTCAATTTAGAGGTAGAGCTACTAAAAAATTATGAAACTATGCTCATATACGAGACACTATAATATCTAAATGCTCATCGATTTCATTACCTGCTAACAGAACTATGTAATTCACTAGAGTGTAAATTGAGGGCTATATTGATGCTTTTTGTCTAGTGAATATATTCAATAACATGGACCCGGCACAATTATACACAAACGTTACAGCTCAGTTTGGCGAAGCCGTACATTAATACCTCGCACAAATGCCAATATTTGTGCCAGTCACACTTGATATGACCTGTTGGGTGACACCGACAGAGGCCGAGCAGTCCTGTAATTTTTATGTGGTATTTGCAACATGTTGACTATTAAAATATTACAACTGCTTCACGGGCGTTTTCAACCGCTCCAACAGCTAAAGATACAAACAGAAGTAACGTAAGTTTCATTTAAAGAGTGGCCGCTGTAAGACCTAACTTCTCAAAAGTTGTGAGCATGAAAACAGTGATGGTTTCAGATTCGCTGAAGTTTAAGTTATGAGAAGCAAAGATCAATGTAAAATTTATATAGCACAAATCCTGTTTTGCCAAATATTGCTGAATTATCAGGTAATTTTACATCTAAATAGAATGATAAACTTAAGAAATGTGAGTATATGAGTTTGTAAAAGATTTTCCGGTTTTATATCATTCAGTCTTTCACTGACCGCACTGTTATGCGTACCAAATTGGAAAATTTTCACTACATCTTGCTGATAAGAAAGTTCTGAGCCATAAAATAGGTAGTACGTTTTCAAGAAAGCCTACTACATTACATTAACGATAGAATACAGGCATCGTTTCTAATATGCGCCTTTACGATTTGTACAAATTGTGATAATTAAATAAACGATGAGGTGTTTACTGCCTGGAATTAATTTTTGCTTAGTCCAGATGTGCATCTCCATCCAGACTGAGTATTTGCATAATAGTGATATCCTGAATGAAAAATTAATATTAACAGCTACTAAGCAATGTTTTTGGAGGCACACGATGCCGAAACAATATAGCAGGACGTACGGAACAGGCCAGGAACAAGTGTTATTGTTTTTTATTACAGTTACGATTTCACTAGTCCATTCTACAGATTCTTTCTTTTTTACTACAGGCATTCTGGGCGTCATATAAAATTAAGCTCCGATACTAGATAATTTAGACTATAAATAAATATTGAAAATAGTTTACTTATATAAAAAATGTACGAATCCATTTCCTACTTTAGCACATATGAATAAAAAGGCTACGATGTTAATTTATAACACATAATATAAATCAGCTATGGGTGAAAAACATCTTATTATACACTAATCTTAGAGGTATAATTTTAGTTTATAAGAAAAGCTACTTTCAGCACCAATTACAATTTTTTAAGATTAGTTATTAGGAGTTCTTTATACTGCTCCAAACAGTTTAACAATAGTGCTTGAGAAGGCATTAAAAATTTAAATTTTTGTGTAAAATATACACGTACAGTATTTCAGATAATGCAAATTACAAACGCGAGCATTACCATAAACTGTTTAATCGTAAAAGGAAACGTTTCGCTGTACACAGACCTTTTACACCAGCATCTGTCTGCATTTGTAAATGGCTGGTATTATTAATATTGGATTCAGTCTTTAAGCTAAGAATGAAGCCTTTCTTCCGTTTCTTCAAGTCAGGATCATCTCTGCTTAACTGAAATTCTAGCCATCGCTAAGAAGCGATTACACTACCTTATGTATACACATATCTCCTCAAAAATCGCTATCACAACGAGGAACAATATCTGATTGTTCTAGATGAGGCGAACGACGCTGACCAAATTACGAAAAATTCATTTTATTAGATTTTCGCAGAGCTGCAGCAACATCGAAACTTCCTTTCCTAAATAGTATGTGTCATTTTTCTTAAACTACATCGAAGAAGATTAACCTCAGTGTGCAAGTAAGATCGAATACAGTATGTCAAATATGTCACAGTGTCTTTCGCATGAGAGAGTTTGACTAAGCTAGATAAAGAGAACTTTTTCATCAATGAGCGCATCACTATACATTGAGGGTATTAACATGTTAACGTTTCTTTGTACCATAAAATGAAGGGAAACTTCATTAACAGTCGAGCGAACAGCGCACGCTAGCATACGTTAATAACAGTTTCCGCGAAAAATTTACAAGCTAAGGGGACACAGAATTATTCTTATACATATATAATTTCACACGAACATTATTCGGACGAGAACAAGTAGAGAGCGACAGCACACAAGCCTGAACTGCTGAGTCAGTGAAGTGAAGATTCCTGGGAGTTATCTAGTTTTGTCAAAGAACTAGCACAGTCGAACACGTAATTAAAGCCTTAGAAATAAAGATGAAAGCACAGCCATTTAAAGAGTCGTTCTTGCAACATGGTCACGCAGACATGAAGAACGTCAATATGCAACACTCAAAAGAACAAGGAAATGATTACAAGCGTTACAATCGAGACCACATATCATCAACACGAAAACAAATTTATACAATTTATTACAAGGACCACAGCCAGCGAAGCAAATCGTACTCGCAATATCATACTATATTTCAGCAATTAAGCAACTGTCAGAACGAGATCAGGCATATCATAATGAGGCGAGATCGTGATTACTGTTCAACACCAAAAAGAACTTAACATGCAAGACATCGAAATGTCTACGAGAGTGTTGACATTGGCTAACTATAGAGGAGCACTTGAACAGCAAGGACGATGTGCTTCACTGGTTTAAATCACTTTTTATATAAAAAATATATAGTTTACATAGCAATGGCAGCAGCAGTATAACGAAGCCCGGCATCAGCGATGTTAAAGCCGTTAGGTAAGTTAAAGTCAACAGTTAGTTAGGACGAAGAAGCTGCACGCGATGCTTCGATCGGAGATCCTACTAAACTACTGCCAGCCTTTTTTTACATTTTATATAGACGACAGTAAATTTATACAATATTTTATCATTAAAGCAAGTTATTCATGGCACACAGAGTGACGTACTCCTGTCAAAATGAATATTTTGAATTAACTGGACCCTTCCGTTGAGTCACCTTCCGGATGGCTAGGAGGTTGACCTGCATCTGGCCCTGTACTCCCAGACGCTGAAGACGGCCCTTCTCCTCCAGCCGAACTCGGACCAGCTCCGTTGCCATTATTATTGCCAGCTCTTTTTAATTTCTGCTTGAGGTGGACTTTAGCGTGTCTCTTCTTCTCATCAGACCTGGCGAATTTCCTTGAACAAACGTCACATGAAAATGGTTTCTCACCTGTGTGTGTTCGTATGTGTGTAGTTAAATGATCGGACCTAGAAAATGATCTCATGCAAATACGACACTGGAAAGGTTTTTGACCTGTGTGAATTCGAATATGACGAGTCAGTTCATCTGATCTTGAAAACCGTCTATCACAAGTATCCACAGGACACGCATACGGTCGTTCGTGCACTGGAGTTTTGCTTGGTCGATTAGGATATTTACGAGCTTTCACTGGTAAAAGCTTAAGAGGAACAGGACTCTGCTGATAAACCTGAGATAAAATTTCATGGCCTTTGCTAGTAGATTGATTGTATTCTGCCAAGGCAGCAGTAGATTCAGAGTAAAGGCTGGGCTCCAGTTTCGGCACAACCGCAGTACTTCCGGACGGCCCTGCCACGGGCTCAGCAATCGCCCCACTTGTTGCGGTGACACCATAGGAAACCTGAGCAGAAAAGCCTCCTCGTCCAACGCCAACTTCATATTGGAATTTGGCAGCCACTTGCTGATTGCCACCAATGCGACTGAAGTCCTCTGATATTAAACCCAGCTGGCTTAGCTGCTGCTGTTGCTGTTGAGGAATGACGTGTTGAGATTGAGGAATGTGATGTTGCTCCTGAGCTTGCTGCAGCTGAGACGGGTGTACAGTCAACGTTTGCTGGGCAGCTGACTGCTGCTGCTGCTGAGGCTGTTGATGTTGTTGCGGCTGTTGTTGTGGCTGCTGCTGCTGCTGCTGTTGCTGTTGGTGGGGTTGTTGCTGTTGGTGTTGCGGCAATTGTTGTTGTGGTTGAGGAATGACAAGATTTGGAAGAAGAGAAGTTGATGCCAAAGACGTAGACGATGATGGCACTGGGGATTGGGTAGATGAAGAATAAACAGGAGATTGTTTCAGCGTCAACACTGGCGTCTGAGACGTTTCAAAAGGCACCAACAAATCACTGGGATTGATTGAAATAGCAGGAAGGCGATCATCAAAAGCTCCTGCAGAGAAAGGGGGAATGTGATCTGGCAAGAGAGGACTACTGCTCGGTTGAGTAATCGGTGGTGTTTGTAGAAGACCCAGAAACGGAGTCAAAGAACCGCTTTTGTCAGACGATGTGGATGGGAAAAGCCATGCGCTGAGCGTGGTAGGTGACGGAGTGGTCACCTGAGGCACAGACACACTAGGTGAAGTGGCTGTAAAGCTTCCTCTGTATTGCAATTTTTCTGTGACTACTTGCTGGAGTTGCTGCTGCGCTTGAGATGACTGGGCTACAGGTTGAACAATTTGAATTTGTTGTTGGTGAAGCTGCTGTTGCTGCTGAAGCTGATGGTGCTGCTGTTGCTGAGGATCCGGCTGCAGCTGTAAGACGTGATGCTGAATTTGTGGTTGCTGTTGCTGTGGAACTTGCGACAAGAGAAGTTGGTGAGGATCCTGGTGCTGTCGCTGCTGGTGCTGCTGGTGTTGTAGTTGAGGATGCTGTTGTTGTTGTTGATGTTGCTGAAGCTGCTGTTGTGGTTGTTGTTGTTGCTGCTGCTGTGATTGTTGCTGTTGTTGCTGCTGCTGTTGTTGTTGCTGCTGCTGTTGCTGAGGGTGGTTAGGGTACATGACTTGCACAGAGCCGTCAAAAGAATTTTCGTGCCCGGGAGATAGGGACGCTAGGTTCTCAGGAGATAGCTGCGGCGACTGGTATTCCGGCGAAAAATGTTCAGGCGAAAAATGATTAGGGGACGAAATATGAACGGAGGACACTTGAGATACGTTGCCTGGGGATAGTATGGGTGAGGATGGAGCCTCGAGAAGCTCCAGTTTCACGTCGTCTTGTGGGTCGGTGATGTCGACCAAGGTGGCGTCGCTGCTGACGCTCTTGTCGAGTCGGTCAGTGGCGCCGAAGGACGAGTTGTGAGAGTCAAGACTGACGGGCGAGTCGCAGATCCTGTCGAAGCTGATGTTGCTGAAGTTGATGATGGGTTTCGACGGCAGGGGAGATGACGTCGAAGCTCGCAGCTCCTCGCTGTCTGAAGTTGCTGTGGGCGAAAGAGAAACTGCTATTAATGACGAGTTCTGTTACATAATGTAAATTTGTGAACGGAATAGGAAAAAAAGAATTACATCCATTTTTTTGCTTGCCATAGTGAAAAATCTCTATAGTGGCATACTGTTCGTATGGTGTTTATTCCATTGAGTGAAGGCACAAGGCACTAATTGGAATGAGTCCTAGGTACCGGTATATCAGCTTCATATTTCATTACACAAAAAAGATCGAATAAAGGGCAGAAATCGATAGAAAAGTTATACAGTTTAAACACTAGCTCCTTTTAGCTAGAAAAAGGGAACGAACAAATCACGCCGCGTAAAACAACAGCCCTATAATAACTACCTTCAACATTTCCGTAAATAAGCACAGCTGTGGTTTAACGTATTACTTAGATACATTAAAGCGCACTTGTTGTGCAGATGTCAGTGCGCATATCGTCATGCAATACTTCGTTGCTTCGCTTTCAGTCTGACGCAATGATATTAATCCAGCAATGCTAGCAGTAAAACAAAGAGTGTCCTAATGATTTGTTAATCGTAAAAAAAAAATTGTTCCTGTGGGCACCGCATGTAGCAGACGTTATAAAAAGAGCACATGGTCTGCCTGGCTGCATAAATACTGTATATATTTTCATGTAAGTCAGGTCACCGGCAGCGGCTCTCAAATCTCCGTAAGTTTCCTCAGCAAAGTGGGACCCAATTCGAGAAATAATGATAATAATAATAAACTAGAGCGCCTCGTGGCGTAAGACCATCACTCGCGATGGGAGCAAATTTCATCGCCGTCATTTTTGATAGCCAGCTATTCTTAGTTTTTTCTGGCATAGGTCATATCAAGGACAGCCCACCAGACTCCCTGCAAAATAACTACAAACAAAGCTCAACTCCTACTACCTGTTTTTGGGTGGACAGCAAATTTCAGCGCTGTCATTCTTTTATGGCCAGCTGATCCATGTTTTTTAGCATGGATCACATCGAGGGCAACCCACCAAACTCCCTACAAAAAATTATGAAGATTGCTAAGCTTATTCGATTACTTATTGAGTGGACAGACAAATATATACAAATACAAATAAATATATATGTGCAAATATATATACGTAAATCTTCAACGAAAACATTATCACCTTTCTCACTTTCTTCACGGGTGATAAAAATGTCAATACTTTGGCAGTCGAGCAGGACCGGTACCAAATATAGCAATAAGAATAACACCAGCCAGGAACAGCGATACCAAGTGACAAAGTATTTATACACAAGAGGATCATTACAGAGAGCACATGAACAACAGTATTAGAACAATGAGAATGTGAGCAGCAACAGTATAAGAATAATGAGCACGCGAGCAGCAGCAACAGGATGAGAACAGCAGCAACAGCACCGGGACAGTTGCAGGATCAAGACAATAACAGCAGCAACAAGAACAAGAAGAAGCGCGGCGTGGCATCAGAGTAAGTCGTGTGGTTATCCCATCAGGGCAGTGAGCCGCTGAGCTGAGCGTGTGATCGTTGTAGCAGTTGAGCGGCAAGTCTCATTTAGCCGTAACTATAGCGCCGCTACGGATAGCGTTGTGTCACTCTACGCGCCGTCTTCCTTTCGTATTGCAATCATACGATCGCCGTCTCTTTGCATCACATACCGAATTCATTTTACATTTAGTTGCATCGTATCACTTATACCGTCGTCCTTTCGTATTCTGATGATTGCATCGCATCACTTATACCGTCGTCCTTTCGTATTCTGATGATTGCATCGCATCACTTATACCGTCGTCCTTTCGTATTCTGATGATTGCATCGCATCACTTACGCCGCCTTCCTTAATATTTTCTATTCCGGTAATACGATCTCCTTCCCTTTGCATCACTCATTCATCCCGCCTTCATTTCGTATTCGATACTAGCTCACGTACCTTTCCATCATGTCTCATCGACATCGCAGCCCTTACAGCAAAAAATACCGCTGCCCACTCGATCAAAATCAGTATTTACATACTTCTTGCTGTTTAGAGGATTCCACCAGAGCGACGTTGCTGTTTGGACTACGCTCGAATATTAGCAAGCTCTGTTTGTACGAGTCAAGTTTCACCAGTAAATTGATAGCGTCTTTCGAACTGGGGCGCGCGAAATTAAATGATCTGGGAATGTGGAATGCTCTGGAATTCGCTTGTCGTAACAAAGTTGTTTCGCAGAACGATGTATGACATTTCAAGTAACAGATGCTTCGCTTGCTCGACCTAACTAATGTTTACTTAACGTTATTCCGCCGTGATAAGCTTCTACAGTACGTGATATTCGCCTCAGAATTCGCTCCGTCAAAATTAAAGTACCTAACACTGTGAGCACTATACTTCATCATGATATTTTGCAGCAGTTTCACGCAAAAAGGGGTAATGAATTTATGACAACCTCTGCTAAATTTTGAGGACTGTAAGATAGGCAGTTCAGCTCATATACAGCACACAATGTTTGAATAAATATCAACACTTTCCAGAAATTAATAGTTTAAGATTATAAGACAACTGACCTAAGAACAGTACATGGTGTAATTCGCTACTTTGTAATGCGTACTGTATACATTGCGTCGATAAGTTGCAAATGAAAATTATATAGTTTAGTTTTTACTTTCTAGCTTACATGTGTCGAAGAGTGTAGTTAAAGTGGGTATTTGCTACTCAACGAATTTACGTAACATTTGTAACTGTATATACAGGTATATAGCCCCATCAGCAGTTTTTTACAGACGCTTCTGCAGCCGCCCCCCCCCCAAGAAAAAAGAAAAACAGTTCATTAAACAATGAGAGAGTAAAAGAAGAAACTACGATGCAACACTGTAACGAAGTGACACTGAGTGCTTAGGACAATATTAAAAAAAAAGATTCGATTGAGAAAATTAAGTGATGCGAACACTAAAATCTTTTACAGCAATTGCATAGCCATAAAGTTTTGAAATATCGTAGTTAAAATAGATTTGACGCCTATGCATGCTTGACTAACTGCAAATATTGCAGTGAAAAATACAAATTTCTGTAGAGCTGTTCTTGATGAAAATGTCGCTTGTAACCGTTCACTATCATCATACTGTATTATAATTACAGTATAATAATAATTGTTTTTATTTATTTATAAATATATTTATGTCTTTCCTATCACGCTCTGTGGGAATAAGATAGAAAGAAATTCAAGAACTGAAGAGCGCGGTGCGGTATCTATGATACAACGTAGGAAAATCGGACAGAGCATGTAAGTTACAGGATATAATATATGAACCTGAGCTCGGCTGCATGAACTTGTTCGTCATAAATGCAACGGTGATACCGGAAATGCAAGTGGACTACGTCAAATATATATCCTTGCTGACATGCAAAGTGTTGAATTTTCCTATGAGAAGTCATTGAAAGGTTGATAGCAGAATAAAACCAGAGTTTTGCTGACGTACTTATTTTTTGCAGTCGCGTGGGCCACTGGTAATTATATAAGCAAGCAGTGTCAATAAAGTCAAATAAATATCTCTCTCTACGCACTGTAATCGCATGTCATTTATAAGAGATACCAGTTTTATCGTAGTAAAATGTCACCGAGTCTGCTGCCTACTTTGCTTCCTTCCGTTTTGTGGCTCCTGCTGGTGATTTTTTGGACTTTTTGCGTCTCTACGGACTTGCTGTGCCCATGCGCGGTGGTGCGGCGTGGGAACACAACCTTGCATCGGTTCGTCGTTTCTCTTGGCATGCTACATGTCTCATCTTTCCTAAAAACAGCATTTAGCATCGGATCAGGGAGGCTTAAAGAAAGTTATACAAAAAATAAGAGAAGGTCAGGTAGTGCCAACACGTCACACCTAGCTACGGATATCTTAAGGTGATGCTCGAGACTCCGCCCCTTTGGCTTGCATAGCCCCGCCTCACTCGCCAATGGAGGCACTCGCGTAGCCTCATTTATGACGTAGTTGTCGGAGCTACGTCACTTATGATATCACTCACTCCTAAAGTCTACTTAGCAATGAAATAAGAGAAGCTAATCTACCGGCGCACGAAATTTCCAGAAACCCGAAATTGTGTCGCGGGCTCGTTTCTGTTTGACTAGTTTACGGAATTTATAATAGGCCAGCTACTGCTTGGTCTCTAACGTTTCAATAGACTAATAGGAAGGAACACTCGCGGCCTATAGACTCGATAAAAATCACTTATGATCAACGATAATTTTATTGGCATATTTTTTGCCACTAAGGCTCGCGTTTATGCGATTATAATAAATAAATATAATGTATAAGCTGCGAAAAAGTAATAATGGGTGTTAAAGGCAGATAAAATCAAATGTATGCTAGAAGATCAATATTTTATAGTTCAACAAGCATTGACACTCATAACTTTTTGCCCACATCTGACAGGCTTAAACAAGGTCGCTTCAGTTGAGTTGCTGATACTAAAATGAATGTTTATTGTTGGCAGAAATTTAATTTCAATACAATGGTCGCGAGCGAGTCATTTCTGAATTTAATTTTTTTTACTCGAAGTAAAGGAGGCTAGTTATGTATTTAAATTAAGTCGTCTCCAATCTATAGTAGAGCCAGGGCTACTTCGGATATTTTATGAGGTACAGTGTCCCTATGTGAGGAGTAAATGAGATTAAACGTAAACAATATGAGTGTGGAACAATAATTACTTGACGAGAGCGCCATCATTGCTTGCGCATGCAAGGCCGACTTACGGATCTCGTGTAATGGCGCTCGAAATTTCTAGATCTGATGAGTTTGATTAAACGGCTCCAAGTGTCTGTTATTAATGCCCAGAAATATGTATAAAGTCCCAAGTGTAATTTCACGGAAGATGTCACTGTAATTTCCTCGCAGGCAAACTCAGCAGATATGATGATGGTGTTGGGGCTGCGATAAAATTTTTGTCCGTCGTACCCATCTATGTATTAATTCTGGGACACAGAAGATCAACGTGCAGACGACTCTCAAAGTGAACACACATCACCTTGAGTTGCCTGCACCATCCTCCGGCCGTGCATGGGATAACACGGTGAAGGCCCGTAACGTGAACATCACCTTGTGATGCGTGCATCGTCATCCGTGAGACAGCAGAGCGAGGTGCAGGAGATGACATTGCGAAAGTATATACAGTAGACCAGCGCTGGCCAGGCAGCGGATGTTAAGCCCGCTCGCAGACGCGTTGCTTATTCTGAGCGCATTACGCACCGCTCGGACTATATTCGTACAACCGCTGATAAGAGTCTAGCGGTCGCGTGAGAAAAGGAATGTTTGCCAAGTGTATACACTCACCAACACTGCACGTGTGAGGTCATTCCCTAGCTAGACTGGGCAACTCATGCCACCAAAGAGGGTACATCTTGCGCCTGAAAATACCACGTGCCTGCAAATGAACTTCCTAGTATAGCGCCGCGCTAAAATAAACGGCGGAAATTAGAAACAAAAAGAGCGCCGGGGATAAATACGTCAAGCTTGGCTTTGGAATTCGCAGAGGGGGTTGACTTTGGCTCCACTTCTAGTATGTGAGGAATGAATAACTGGCATCTATTTTATACCGAGCAACGCGTTTACAAGTCGAGTAACCTACGAAAGAGGGGTAATGGATGCATATTTAATAGCTGTTACGTACATAGACTGTTACAGATATTACGGTAGTATCAAAGAATTATGTTGCATTTTTGGTACCTGAAACACAACAGGAAATTACGATCCGTGGTTTGACGGATGCATGTTGTTATCAGGAAATAGGTACTTGTACCATAAAGCAAACTCAATGTCTTTCCAACAAATAACTTACGAAAAAGCTTTTTATGCTAACACAAACAACTGTATTACAGTAAAAATCATGAATTACTTTTTCGAACGAAAATCAGCAAGTTACCTCATGGCGAGTGCAGTTGTCTGCAACCCTGCTGAGCAGCGGCCTAGTCACAACACGCATGTTCAGCGCACATCCCCACGTTATGTGTGATGTAAATTGCAGGCTGTCGCGCTACCGGGTGCCAAGGGACTTCTGGCATGGCAGGAGAGTGGAAGCTGAAGTCACAAGCCTCGTATACCGAGTTGTAATGTTTGGCATTGTGTAGTGCCCGCATTTAGCAAGGGTGTCATAACCGCGGCCGGGCTTGGATCGCAGCCAGGTGTGAAAACCAGCCGCATATGATGTGTTCTCGCCGCGCGGCCTAAGAAAACATGCTATATGTATACGCCACCGCAGGCCTGTATTGGTAAACCTTCAACAGCAAATGTAGTCCAAACTGACAGCAAGACGCAATTTTGACGATAGGCACCCACTGAAGGTTTCATTGTGCATTCCCAATAGTTTTCTTCTACTACTACTACTTATTATTATTTACAGTATTGCTGTCGAATGTTAGCGCAAACATTATAAAAACACAATATTAAACAAAGTCCAATAAAACATACCCAACCACAAAAAACAATGTGAAATGCAATGGTGACAGCAATAGCTCATTTACACATGAAGCGAAAGTCATGACGGTCATTTCATGAGGCAACAAAGACGTAGAGCCTGCATCACTGTAACGCCTTCCCTTTGCCAGAGTGCTTGAAGTTCCTCTAAAGCCTCAGCTGCAGGCCCGGGCCTCTTTTTGACCTTTTAGTCCCTAAAGTAGAACATCTGCTCGGGCCCTGGCACGGAGACATCACAAGTTTCTGCAACTGTTACTGCACGCCTTCTCTTTTTGGCGCGATCTTGCCCAGCTTTGGCCGAGTGATTCAATGTTTTGATGCCACCCCGAGTCATCTTGAAGCGACGTTTAACCATGCACCGTCATCGGTGATATCAGTCTATGGATGTGTCGCAACTTGGCATCCGCTGGTACATATCTGCATAAACAGTCACACGAGCGGCATGCTGTGACGTCACTCATAGCAACAAGCCTCAAGGGCCTCCTCCAGTACATCAGCAGCACCACCGACCAGGCAAGATGCCGCTGCAACCCTCATATAAGGACAAACCGAGTACACGATCTGTGCGTCGAAGGCCCACCTGTCTCTCGGGTGGAGTATTTTTGGCTTGGAAAAGACTCAACACGACGATGTCATTCATGACGTGTAGAGCGACGTAGCATAGGTACAGCTGACCGTAGGGCGCGTCATGGGTGACGTACCACGGCGTAGACGCGTTACACCCATCTGACGGAGCGGTGCGTAGGCGGACCAGTTCGCTCGTACCCATACTGCTCTCGTTCTTCTTTTTGCCGCCGAACTTTTTGTGCTCTAATCAGATTAGCATTGGGAATACAAGCGAACACTCGAGCGCAGGTCTAAATGTAAACGAGGACAATGCAAAGGTTGCTGGCAAAACTACAGGCCAGTGGTGGGAGACATTCAACTCACGCTTTTCCGAGTTCAGCGCATGCACTGCGAAAGCGTCTTCTCAGTAACAAAAGAAAAAATAGGCATCCTGTCCGACACGCTTCCATATAGATAGCGAATGTTTGCCTGAAATTTTCCCATTTAGATGGAGTGGAAAACTGTTTTATATTGTATTTGTGTCGCATTTAACTACGTGGTTAATCAAAGCGTTACGTCTGTTTAGTTGTATATCTACTCTGATTGCATTTAATATATAACCTGCAATATTTTCCATACACTACCAACAGGATTATTGGTAAAAATTCAATTGCCTTATGTTGAGATAAAAAATATAAATGAAAATGAATACTTTCCGAGACGTTCGATTTAAATTATGCAGTTTTTCTGTATTGAATAAATTTCACATTTACTCAGTGTCAAATGTACACCAATTCAAGGAGATTGTAATCAGTATATTATTGTATGGTAGCACCAATTACAATTCATTTTAACAAATCAGTTTAATATGTATGTATAATTACGCTCATCTACGACGCACGATGTACTTCAGGAACGAAAACGCCCGCTGAAGACCCAGAGGAATACAAATAAAATTGGAATAATTTTGACCCAAACTCTGAAATAAGTGCAGTGCCGTCTCGCATTTCCCTGTAAAATAAACTAGACTCTCTTTAGTATTCCGTCGGAGTAGAAACTAATCAGCGGAAAGCATGGACGTGGCTCTGCGTATCCAAGGCCTCACGCCTTTAAACAACCAATCTTTGACCAAACATGGACCGTGCTCTTCCATCCAACCTTGCATGAGCCAACACCGCAGGCTTTCTTTCCTTTCCTGTGGCAGGGGTGACTCGTCAATTGCAACAAGGAGATTTGAATCCTTCTCCTCCGCTCATCAGACTTACTCATGAGGGGTCGATTGGTCAGTTTGGACGACGCCCCTGAGTTATAGGACGGGCGCTGGCTCTGTAAGTGAAATCATGCCTTGTATAGTGCTGCGTCTGACACGCTTGCATGAAATAAAGGAAGGGCTGCAGGAGCGCGAGTCTCCCGCACACGTACGAGATGCCATACGAAACTTGCAAAGGATTTGCAGCGGAGACGCAATGAGCGCAGTTAATATTCGGTTGTGAGCATACGTTGTCTCGTAAGCTCAAGCTCCGAGGGGGACAGCAGTGGTCAAAGCAAAGCCTGTAATTAGGGATTAGCGTACTTCACAAACGTACGACGTTTATTTGGTACTTGTATGATGAAGCCTTCACCGGTCACGTATTAAGCCTCAGCTTTTGTACGAATAACGCCAAACTGCTTTTTTTGGGCGGTAGAGAGTTACAAGTTGTGAAAAAAATACGCATAACAACAAACACTGCTAGCTGCTTCAAGGACCTAAAAACACAGACAATATCGAATGGGCTATTAAGTGCGACATGAAATTATAAACTAGGTTTTATAACTTTTTGTGTGTACTGTATTGTTTGCGTTTATGATTAATGTAGACCTCTTTAGTTTACTTCCATAATAATACGTAAGTTAACGCATTGAAAGTCGTATATCTACTGTGCCTTATATGAGAGTAGATTTGAGCTCTTCCCGAATAATTTGCGTCTATCGTAGGAAATGAAACAATAATTGTAAAATATGTCTCGTGCGCTCTACAGTATCGCCAGAGAAAGTCATAATTTGCTCCCGAGTCATGAGCAGCTGCTGGTAACTGAAGTTATTATGAAGTATATCTCGTGCACTCTATTTCCAGCTAGAGGAAGTAATAATTTGCTCCTCTAACATACGAGCATCTGCTTGGAAGTGAAACAAACGGAACGGGTTTACATTAAGCGCAGTAGAGGAATGTGAAGTTAATGCCCTCTGGTTTTCACTAAAACGGCACGCCCTTCCAGCTTCCAGCAATCGCAGTGCCGAGGCTGCTGAGGCATTACGGGGGCCGGTATAGTGGCGGCAGCAGTCCGCACTTGTAGTGCCACTTGTTCATCTTGTTACCCCTCACGACCGTTACCTCTGCCATTCAGGTTGTTATTGGCGGGTTTATATATTTGTCTGTCCGTCGATTAGAAACATAACTCAAAATATTATGGATGGATCTTGATGAAATTTACGGGAACTGTTATGGATTGTCGCGTCCTATTTCTTACTGCATGATACTTTTATATGGGGAAAGTGAAAGTAATATTTATACTTACGAACATATTTAGACGCTGCTACACATACCATATAAAATTTATGAATTTTCTCAAGGACACGATGTCCAATCTCAAACGTCAACCCACAATAAAAGTAACATCTAATCCCTCACTGCTCAGTAAAATTTCGGCCTGTTGCCCAACTGAATCGCTGTACTCAGCATGAGGTCCGCAAGCCTGTTTGCTAAAACCTCTGTTGTTATTCCAAGTGTTGTTGTCTCCAGCGGACGCCTTGGGTTTATCGTGCTGGCCATGTAGAGCGCTGTCGAGACCAACGTAAACCTCTTGCTGGTGCGCGCCCCACCCTCTCATCTGGAGTAGGCGTTTGCCCCACTAAGGTAGCGGCAGCAGCCTGCAGAGATTCAGTACCTCAAGGCGAGCAGAACATTCACTCTATGCCTCAAGGGGTGGGCACAATCTGATGCCTTGTCTCACAGTTTAAGTCAAATTTCTTGCATTATCACTCACAGCTGAGACGGTTGGACTGTCTGAGACTTCTAATTTCTCTATATAAGGTTGTGAGTTACCGTGGAATCACAGATTGTTTCTCACAGATGACTACAGTTAGAGCTGCATTCCGTATCGGTTGAAGTGGTAAGGGTAGGGTTACGACTAGCGTAAAGTTAATCGAATCATATCGGCTACCAGTACTCCTGAGTTAAAATACCAATTAATCTCAATTATTGCTTAAAAACTCGGGTGAAGTACACGATATGTAAAAAGTCTGGAACGTCTTGAGCTTGCTGTTCGTAGCAAAATGTCCTCTACGTTCCATTAACAGAGTTTCAAGCAACACGGACGGTGTCAAATGAAATCCGTGTGCTCCATTCCCTGCAACAACGCACGCCAAAATTAAAGGCCACGGCATTTTTTTCAATGCGCTCGGTCGTCTATGAAGGTATCGGTGTGATCGACCGGCAAGGAAGGCGTGTGCTTGGGAATTAAGTACCGAAGATCGGGCAGAAAAAGAAGGTGTAGTCCGAGTATAGAGTGAGAGAGTAGAGTGGATCCCGCCCAGCACAAATGATCGTCGGTCACCCAGGGCCGGGCGTGTCTATACCCTTTTAAAACTCGCAGCCGCAGCTTGAGCGGCCAGCCTTCAGTCTCCGAAAATACGACCGTACGGACCGTCTGATAGAGTTGCACGACATCATGGACATATACAGAAACGCAACCCAAATGTGCAGTTGTTGGACTTCATTAAGCATGCAGCTAAGCATATGTTTGGTGCATAAAGAAGTGGTCCGCGTAATGAGTGATTTATGAGAGGTACTAGCAGGGCTCGTGATAGAAAAACTGATAGCATATACAAGCGGGAAAGCTTTAGGAAAAAGAAGCCCTTGTCTATGAAACACCATCGACTACTATTTGCTATTTGCCTATAAATTTCTAACCATGACTTCACACCAGTAGATGCTGATCGACTTAATTAAGCCTATGCGCGAATTTGAAGGAACTAGCTGAAAATAAAAATTCATGTGTCTTCCCGTGTGTAGGCACTACGTCACCGCCGTGTTTTATTTTCATAGGTGAAATTCTTCACACGTTAGACGTAGAATCGGAAAATACCCGTGGTTTGAATCAGAAAACACACTCGGTTTACCTATATTGATTGGGTCGTGTGGCTTTAAAACACCAAACTGCAAAGGCCTTTGACGTAGACTGTGAAGCGTTGTACACAATATAGAAATGTGCATAATATGTTCCTGTTTAAATCTAATGTGTATACTTATAATTATGCAAAATATGATATATTTCAATATAGGTGTAATTGTCCCTTATGAGTGACCTCTTACCGTATACAGTGAAACCGTTTTTTTTATTTAAACGAAAATTGCAGACCAAAATACTGTTGCGAAATTTCTGACCAATTCGAAAGGTTGCTGTTTTTTTAATAATAGTGCAAAATTTTTGGTGACTGACCTCTTACCGTATACAGCGAAACCGTTTTTTTTTATTGACTCCACGGAAGGCAGATGGTAATATTCTACGCAACAAGATGCGACGCAGTTTACCTCTTGTTATGCTTTGCATAGAAGATTGAACTCCATGCAGTTGCGTAGCGATTGCCATGCATTTTTCCATTAGAATTACAGCAAGCATGAACATTGAAGGCATGTCAATGCAAATTTAATTCGTTCCGTCATTTTTGACGGCCATGTGTATTCGTAAAATACAATTAAATGGTCATCACTCATGTTGAATTCCGTTCACATAATTTGATTTCGTGCATGAATGAATAAAGTTCAAGTTCAACTCGCTCCACCACTCACCCTAAAAAATTTGCGTAAAATAAATGTGTTTTCCGACTTTACAAAACATTAGTTCACTGCATCACTCGTGTCACCCAAAGTGCCGTAGGCGTAATACAAACATTCGTGCCTAGCGAGTCACACATTGACTGAATAGAGGCGATCAGACGACCGTTATTACCTCAAAGCAAAGAATTCCGAATTACAGAAGTGTCGGCTGCAGGTCACGTTTTGCAGTTTTAATTGAGAACACAAAAACATACTGATGAGTAAATGAGAATATGACGGCGTTCTGAGTGTAGTAAAAACTTAATTGTTGTATTTTAGACTGAGTATTGGGTTATTATTTGAGTGATAGTTCAAAAATACTGATATCATTATAACTACGAATATGTATCAGTATTTGATTCACGTTAACCGCAGCTAAGCAGCAGTTTCAGTTGATGTATCTTGACTCTCTTATACTCGGATTCATATCAATGGGAGTAAATTACCATCACTAAGCCACCATCATATATAGCTATCTATATATATTTGTATATATTTGTATATATACAACTTCCTACAACCTTATCATTTTTCCAAAGGTAGCATAAAAGCCCGTTCACAAGCGCAACGTTGGCCTCCCTCGGCCTTACGCGTACACAGGCACTACAACACACGCACATACATACACACACGTACGTATTTTTATGACAATGCTGCCAAGGAAAGGCTCAGGAGTGAGTTTGCCAAACTCTTGAAACATCCATGGCTGACTCGGGGCGAACCACACACTGAGTCTGTTCACTTTCATCTGCAGGAGATCCCGTGCAGGGTAGAGAGGTGTAGCCAGCCAGCCAGTCTTCTCTGTTCAGTAGCTGAACTACAACACTGTTGGTGCAGTGTAATTGAATAACATTATTGAAACACTGCATGGCAGCCAATGTTTATTTGCATATTGCTGCAGGTCGGAGCTGAACTTATGTATCAAACGTAGGTTTTATTTATTTATTTTTTTTTTGTAACTACATGAAAGTAACCATGTTGCAAGTGCAAGCTCCCTTGTTTTCTTTCAAATAGTTAAATGTCTCTCAAATGCTTTGATGAAACCACTGGCGAGGCCTCTTCCATAGCAATCGCGTACTGAACTATTCTCGTGTACGTAACCCTTCTGGTCTTGAGTAAAATTATTACCAATCAGTAAAAAAAACTGTTCACCCTGAAACTTCTTCGTCACTAACGCGCGGGGAATGCAAAACTCTTACACGTTGTGCTGGGCAGTCTGCTGAGGACCACACTTAGAGGCCCTTAGTCATCGTCTGGTTATTGTCGTGTATACGAAACTTAAATTAGACGAGTGACCCAAGCCTGTGTAATGTTGCAAACGTTGCCTCTTGGCTCCCAGTCATCGTCTGGTTATTGTCGTGTATTCGAAACTTAAATTAGACGAGTGACCCAAGCCTGTTTAAAATTACAAACGTTGCCTCTTGGCTCCCAGTCATCGTCTGGTTATTGTCGTGTATACGAAACTTAAATTAGACGAGTGACCCAAGTCTGTGTAATGTTGCAAACGTTGCCTCTTGGCTCCCAGTTGACATAATCTGAAGGAGACTTGCCAAGTAGAGAGCGAGTGGCAGGCTTCCAAGACCTGCGCCGCTCGCAGCCCCAGAGAAAGAACTATCCTGTGTGTCGCGAGGCACCTAATGCTGCGTTATTTAGTAACTTGAGCTATTTTGGACCTGTGCAGTCATACCCAAGCCCAAACAAAGATCAAGGAAGGCCAGAAATACGCCAGATTCAAGATATACGAAAGCAGATCTCAGGACGACGGCCAAAAGACGCAGAGGCAGCCATAACCTTGAGTTTCCTATGTTTTTGTAACTTAGAGTTTGGCAGAATATAGATTTATGTGACCTCTTCCTGGTTTGTTCCTGCTCCGTGTACAACTAAGATAATTTTAATGTAATATTTGGGTGGTGTAGAATTAGTTTCTAAGCTGTTGCCAATTATTTTAATTATGATGATGCTGCTGACATTTAATGCTCATTTCAGTCATTAATATTAATTGGCCCTAACATCGACAGTGTACACATATCAACTGCTGAGTAAATTCGACTGAGAGATACGAAACACAACTGCTTTATCTACCCCATTTTTGAGTCTAATCTCAATCTATACGATACAGAAATTTTCATTCGGCCTTCAGGTATACTGAATCCAAATTTAAACGGCAAAAGAAAAACTTATCGTCGATTTACCATTTCGAATAAAACTTAAGATGCCAATCCTTTATCTCAGCTGCTGTCATGTGAATCACTTAACCAAAATAATCTTGCAAATCGAACAAACGTTGTATAACAATCACTGGTCGCAAACAAACACATCATAACCAAACAAGTTCTAAACCTAAATAGGAACTGTCCAAACTTTCTTCTTCAACTGGGGAGCTACGGAGAGCGACCATATTTGTCGACATTGGACTGCCCTCCTCGAGAGCCGCCACAGAGCAAATCAAACAAGCGCCATCTAACGGGCATCTTCGCGAGTCGTTTGCTCCGTCACAACCATTCTAGAGACAAAAAACATCCATGCACGTCATGGTCCCTACATAGAAGTACTTTATAGTCACACTGTTACAACTACGATGCTTTAAACAATAGGGAGGGAGGGACGGAAAGTGTGTAACGTCATATCTAAAAATCGGAGATTGTGCTGGATAGAATCATAAATACAGAAATGCTGGCTGAATGAAATGCATTTGACAGCAGCTGTTTAACGAGACTACTGTCGTGCATTAATATTCAGTGATATACACTTCATGTCATTGACACTAGAACATTCATAACCAACACTAGAACCAAAAAACAATTTCTATCACTACAACCAGTGTCTGCCACTATGAGACTCAACCAGACCCCATAACCAACTTTTCAGCCATGCACCATCATCATCATCACCACATCCCGGTACAGTCAACCATGTACAACACCATCTCTCCCGATATCACTGATCCATCCCCATAAACATGTATCATCACCCTACCAGATCTCCACCTCATGCAGGTACCCTCACTCAGTCAGTTTTCCACCAACATTGCCACTACAACTACTACTACTACTACTACCACCACAGCCATGGCTTTTTGCTTGCGCTCAATCAGATCCCCACCACATCCATGTACCATCACCCAACCAGGACCCCACCACATCCATGTACCATCACCCAACCAGGACCCCACCACATCCATGTACCATCACCCAACCAGAACCCCACCACATCCATGTACCATCACCCAACCAGAACCCCACCACATCCATGTACCATCACCCAATTTTTTAACCAGGACCCCACCACATCCATGTACCATCACCCAACCAGAACCCCACCACATCCATGTACCATCACCCAACCAGGACCCCACCACAAGCATGTTCCACCACCACGAGCAGCAGCAGCAGCGGCAGGAGTCAGCGGCGGCAGAGCAGCAAAGGTACGTCACCTGCCTTATATGTCTCGTTAGTGCATCGCTGCGTCGCCAGTTGGCCTGTCTCAGCTGCAGCTGATATCGCTGCTGCTGCTGCTGCACATTACTCACTCCTGGATAATTCCTTTCGGGAGTTTAGCATTCCCGAAATCCATTAGCTCATAGCGTAATATAAACTTGTGTTGACGAAAGCGATTAGCAGACACAACTATTAATGGATTACTGACTACGGCTGTTGACGAATAACAATGGATCATTAACCAGAGCTATAAGCGGATAGCCATTAATGGATTAGTAATAATGGCTATAGGATAACAATGGATTATCAAGAGATATAAGAGGATAACAATATTTTATTGGCAAGGACTATCGGCGGGTAATAATGAACCGCTACAAGTGTATCGGCAAATAACAAGATAGATCGATAACAATGGCTATGGGAAACTAGCAGTGGGATTTCTTGACAAAGTGCATAGCCCTGTCAAAAAACACAAGCGGTTAGTGTTAATCTCCCAAAACTATTATTTCCTGGTTATATCTCAAATATTATGTTTCCCATTTGACACTTCATGACTTCGTAAAATTTTCGTAAGATTAGGCTCATCAACAAATTAATGAATTGAATTAACATGTTTGTCTCCAAATTCACTGGCACTGCAGGATATTGATACCTTGAGTACCTTTTGCCCAGTTGAGAACATGTACCGTTTTAAAGCTCTTAAGTACCTCTGTCAAGGAGAGTGTGTGTTTATTAGCGTGTGCCTATTTGTTGGTCTGCTTATAAACTTAACTTAAAACGTTCTGAACGCACCTCGGTAGCCTTTACAGCAACTGTTAGATGATCAAATTTTGGTGATGATTCGTGAGTCCGTTTGTCGCTTTGTCCAATTCTATCTTTTAGCACTGCGTGGCTTGGCGGAAGTTTGCGGTCTCGGTGTACAGCTGTAGCTCAAATAATTGCTTCTATGGCAATTCCCCGTTCATTAAAATACACCCAAAATTTACTAGATTCAAATTTCATTTCGCTAAGGAAGGCGTACGTACGTTAGTGACAGGTTAATGTATATACACGGACGGTAGGGGTCTAGTTTTTCGGTATGTTTTATTGAACTAGAATTAGATAAACATCGTACGAATAAGAAAAAGAAACATCCAGTTGCCTTTTGTGGGCTATAGTGCATGGGCTGTGAGGTGCGTATGAATATAAGAGAGGTCAACGAGGATACCTCATATGCTCGAGCAACCAGTGTGCCACAGCCTGTATACATTCTCGCAGTATATAAATATTTATTTCATTCATAAGAGAATTCCCGTTAATCTCAAACAATATATCACTCTTAAGCAAAACGCGTGACCTTTTCAAATGAAATTTTCTATGCTGAACCTAGTGTATTGTATGAAAAACTACATAGGGATCCCATTAGGTGACTGCATATATGCATATATTTTACGTTTCATTTGCATATATACAACGACTAAATCCACTGAACGTTATTGCAAGTCAGATAGTGATATAAGATCGACCGGCATGTGTTTAATTATTAGCTAACAATGTCATTCACACTTCATCGTCCATTGTCATTGATCGTGTTTTTATGAAATTAATTTTTCGTGACCATCCAGATACAATTCATAGATCCTACTCTCGTATATCAGTTAAATGGTCCGTCTAATACTGTTTTCAAACAGTAACATGGAGACACAACTGACTGCATTTGTTGACCAAAATGCCATTGCAGCCTCGCTGTATGTACTCACGTTATTCAAGCCTGTCAGTTGCTGAATGCACCTCCTGTTATGTATGTGAGGCATGCATAAACATATAAGCCACAAAGACAGTTCCATGCATCACGCTTATCATTTCGACGAACGCATCTGTTATGCCTGTCAAACAGGAACATGCACACTACAAACACAACTTATTGCCTCGAGCGAGTAAAAAAATTCTGGCCTTCGCGCAAACCACCGCTAAAAGAGAGAGACAGAAACCTTCAGCCGCGGAAAGTCAAAGACCGAGTAACTGAGAAGGTCGTCTGTTCAGAAGCGCCATCGTGAACATAAGTTGAGACTCGGTTAAATGGCAGCAAAAAAGGCGCCACCGAATGAGGGATTTACGCCGCTTTAACTGCCGCACAAGACCTACATAGGGGCATATGGTTCGTGCTTCAGAAAGAAACAAGCGAAAAATCTCTTGAAAGTATACGGTGTGACGGGCCTGTCGTCTAGGGTACAGCAATTTATGAGTGTAGCACTTTACTTACCCTCTTAATATCTCCGTGTTTTCGTGATCGTGCTAGTAAATGCCGATGGTTAGATTTTAATTGTGGAGTATCTATTTAATTGTTCATCCTGACTTATTTTGTCAATATTTTAATAGCATTTTGTATTCAATGCATAATAAAGTTCTGTGTTTTATTCGTAAAGAACTTATTACTCTACTTCAAGTAAACGGTCATCTGCTCATATTTATTAATATTTCACATTCACATAAAAAGTGAATTGGTAAAATAAGGATCCATTACATGTGTTCAGCGCTCTATGAACAGCTGTCAGTCGGAGCATGTGTGTAACCGCTCCACTGCCTATGCATCATCCTAGCACTCATATCTTGGCTGGCTTCCGCTGATCTTTTCCTGAAGCAGAGCAGTTAGCGCTGCAGTGTCTACCGGGACTCGTCAATACAGAGACCTCCAGAGCCAAAATATCCGATCATTTCTAGTCTACTGTGAAACAACGACACCGAAGGGATGCTCAATCAAGGCGAATTACATCTGAGATGAAGACTCATACCCAGCGATATGATTGTACAATTGGTTATTTAAATATAAACAAAGAAACAATTATTATTCATCAGAGCGCAATAGAGATTCACTCTTTAACGTACAAAGTGCATTTTTCAAGCAGCGTACGATAAAAATATGTTATTTTACAAAGAGTACATTTCCGTGGCCCCGAGAAGCGGCGGAATTTGTAAAAATGGTCGCATTTTGCTCCCGACCAGCAAAGCAGTTTTTAATTTTTTTATCTAGTCCCCAACCACTGTGCAATGTCTTAAAAACATTTAGCACGCTAAAGTGACAAAACTGATAAAAATGCGAGCATTTAGCACGGTAGAGTGACACGCACATGCATTTCGCGGTTGTCTCCCAACAGCCTTGCTCGCGTGCCAACGCTTGGCAAGGCGTCAGCAAGTGTGTGGAGATTTCCGGGTTTACAGCATCTAGCAGAGCGCCTTAAATTAGTATCACTGTGAAGCTGCCGACCTGCAAACTGCGGTGAACTGCTGCACGTACCGAACGCAGCAGCACAACAGACGAAAAATTTAAAGATCTGTCTCGCCGCAGTCGGCGAGTTGCTACTATATTAAAGAGGGCGCAAGTGTACGGACTTGGTTACAACACTGAATAATCCGAGACAAAAAACTATGTATTCATGTTCTGCTTCTGTCGATAAGTTGCTACCATATTACAGAGGACATTAGCCTACGTTTTGAACGTAATTAATTATATTTTAGGAGATGGCGACGTGCAGAAATAATGAATATTTGTATCGTCGCTGCCGACAGGTGGTTATAGAGTATGGCACCCTAATGTGCCTAGTTACACGGCAGAACAAATCGAGAGCGAATCTGGCAAGTACGATAACCCCCGACAGCTTCACAAGAGGAATCATTGTAACTTGGTCAGTTTAGCGAACCCTCCGATGGGAGTGTGTTGCCATATATACAAAATGACGAGGTAACTGCCATCTCCTGAGCAGTGAGTGATAGCGATAGAAATTTCGAATTCAAAAGAGAGACTGGAACTGCCAATATATAACAGCATATAAATTACAGATCATATTACTGAATGCGGCAGCTGTGCATTTTGTATGCATGAGATACGGTGGAGACCTAATTATGGAATGCGAAGGTGCTGCTCCTCGTCCAATTAGTTTCGTGAAACTATGTACAGAGATCACAGGGTCAGTTCTGAATCACCATGTTTCGTTTTATAAATCTTAAACTCGAAATATCTAGCGGTGTCGTTCCATATGCAACAAATTTAGGGAAGCGTGATAATTCAGTGAACAGAGCACAAATACTACTCACGAAAAGTATAATACTGAAAAAATTTTAAACATAATACAGTAATGAAGGTACGATGAATCTGTTATGCATGATAACCATAGGATTACAACAAATGAAAAAAGTGTCAAATAAAGGCATTTAAATTCATATATCAAAATCCTCAGCATATGCATTGCGTAAAACAAATGAATTCATCACTGAATTTAATATTTATTTAGTCGCTACTCAGGATGTCCCGCCTTATCACTTTTTTGTCCCGGCAATGGTTAATAATTACTTTACAAATGAAGATGCAATTAAGGGCACAAATTCAGTAAATTAATTGAAATCACCCAAACAAAATCATCCTTAGTGAGACAAGTTAAAAAATAGCCATATACCCAGAAAACCTATTCAAATATCTGTTTCCACAAACGAATCAAGTCAGTGCCGCGTATGCTAAGTACGAATATTCAGAAGCCACGCAATCGGTGTGGAACATCCAATGATATCGCGCGTTCGATCAGTTCATACAAGTGTACCGCATGCTGGTGCAAGCGGTTGCCTGCAGGTGCAGTCGCGTATGCTGTATCAGTTGGCCCACATTCTTTTGTTCCCAGAAGAAAATGCGTTCACATCACAAAGCAGTGTGCATTGAGCATGTCTGCATTCATCAAAAACAAGAACGATATCCTTTATGCAGAGACCAATGACATGACAGTTCAAATTTGTGTTTGGAAATCATATTTGGAGTTTAAAACCTCTATACCTGTAGTCTTTCAGGTAGTCCAGCCAGGATTAAGCCTTTGAAGAACAACTAAAAGTTGCACCTCTCGTAGGCATGGCGGTACTTGCAGCTTCCAGCATGAAACACATCGGGTTTGGATATAACAATTCCTTGAGTAACTTCAAGGCATAATATATAAGTGAAAATGGTAATTAACAGCAACATTTAGAAAACAATATTTACACACTGGTGTTTTTATTTGCAAATATCCTTTTTATAATGGACCATATAAGCAATAATGATTACTAATATGTACAACACACTAATATTATGGATTGAACTATGGAAAACACTGAGTACAAAAATATTGACCCGCTGCATGGCTGGAGTGTCTGTATCAGTGCCCTATCAAACAGATATAAATTGAAGCCAATTTTATGAACACTATAAAACAACAACAAAAAACAAGGAGGAAAAAACACGGGTTTCTATTTGTGCTGACAGTTCTGCGTTATGGAGAAATAATGTACATCACCGTGTTGGGTGAAAAACAATCGATACTTTTTTTTTTTTTCTTGTTCTCTCAGGATTGTGGCGAAGGCGCAGAAACAAAATTTAATGGGAAAGCTGAAAACAAAAGAAAGACAACCAAACTAATTTCATAAATTGGAATTTCGGCCTTAATGTCCCCGAGCAAATATTCGTCACACCGAAGTTTCCAAGTACATAAAGATTTGGCATTCGAAGCGCCAAAGGACGGTAATATTTTCGGTTTCCAAATAGTAATTTTGCAATAGTAGTAGTAGCAGTACTAGTAATATTAATAAGAGTTGTTTTACGAACTTCTGTAGTTGGCAGAGCGGGGTTTCTAATACGCAACACTTTTACTCGGAAATTAATAAAAGAAAATGGTGTTGCACCTCAAATAAGACATGACTAGGGGCATAAATGGCTGAGAGCGCCACTTACAAGAGTTACGCCGTCACATGACCGACTTGACGCCGTACCGTAAGTACGACCATACGGGTGTCGCACGGACTGCACCATAAACAACGGTAGTGCGATGGAGTGCAGGCCGTGTCGGGCACCCTTATCTTCATTAGCTCCAACCGAGACAAGTGTGGTAAATTAAATCATGGTCAGTTGGCCATAATGAATTGTGGTAAACCAAAATACGGTCGGTCAAAGATACTGATCACCGGCACGTGCGTTTCTAAGTAAAGTAAAAAAAAATACTTGGGTAAAGCAATACATTAGAGACAGGTACATAGAGCAGAAATAATTGATGAAACGATATGTGAATCATTTTTTATCGAACGAAGAAACATGCAGCGCAAGGAGTGGTAACATTTAAGTACAAAGCCAGCAATAAATGATTGGAAGAGCTGCACGCATCGAATCATTATCGTGAACACATCAGTGATATGTGCGGCCAAGAGTCAGGAGAAAACAAAGAAATAAAGCGGTAATGCATGACAGCTTCCGTGACGTGCACAGCATCGATTGAAAGAGAGCTTACAGGAACCCAGCTGCTCTCTGGCCATTTGGATATGGGACCCGCGCGCTCTCTTGCGTGTTGCCTGCCGAAACTGCCCGGGTCTTCTTATTGCGGGCGTTTTGAACAGACATGAGTTTCCATATTGAGGGCGTTTTGAACAGAGATGAATTTCCATATTGAGGGCGTTTTGAACCGACATGAGTTTCCATATTGAGGGCGTTTTGAACAGACATGAGTTTCCATATTGAGGGCGTTTTGAACCGACATGAGTTTCCATATTGAGGGCGTTTAGAAAAGACATGAGTTTCCATATTGAGGGCGTTTTGAATACACATGAGTTTCCATATTGAGGGCGTTTTGAACAGACTAGAGTCTTCTTATTGCTGTCATTTTGAACAAACTTGAGTCTATATCTTGCTGGCGGCTAGAGCCGAAGCAAAAAATTACTTCTTGAAATATTATATTTGAGAGTCGTGAGGGATTTGAAGGGGAAATTAGTGAAATTCTTGTGTATTCGTGATCTGTAATTGCAAATTCACCGGCATTTGAAATGGCAGGGGCTTTCAACTGAGGCAAAGTATCTCCTCTCAAAAGATCCTTTATTTAATTAAATTGAAATGTATTTGTCAGTCGCAAGTTTAAACTTGAGAATTGTAAGTGAACTGAATGGAATGTCGGCATCCAATTGTGGCAGTTTTGTAATATACCCAAAACTTACTTCTAGAAGCAAACCCTTCATATTATATTGTGATGCTGATGTGACAATTAGTGAGTGTCGAATTAATTAATTGAATCTTAAGGAGAGCTACATTGAAAAGATTCCCTACACGATTACCGCAACTTCAGCAACTCGGTAATATATATATATAGGTGCACATGGTTAGCCGCTGCGAGGAATGCTGTTGGTGCAGCATGTATGTCTCCAAACTTGCAGTGTGGCACAAAAGCTACGCGCTGCTCCGAAGCAATGAATGTATTATGAACATCGCGAAGTCTAAATAAATTAAGTTCACATGTTTTGCAATGAAATACAAGAGTGGACAACGGCACTTCCAAATAATATTGCAAAGAAGTAGCTGTATACTTCCACCGAACAACACTAGAAAAACCATTGTTATAGAAAACACCGACGATTGGCAGCGCAATGTGCTGATGAGTTATAGAATACAGAACAAAATGTAACAGATACAAATGAAAGAAAAGCGAAGGTAGCAAACCGAAGCTCAACAATAAAGTGCAACGACTAGGCAAAACCATTCCAACAGTAGCTTTTATTCACTTAATGCTATAGTGTTTCACAAAAATTAAAATTACGCACAGAAGGTTGAACTGAAGACTTTGCTTGCACAAAATAGCACATTGCCAATTGTAAAATATAGATGTGCGCACTGATCTTTTCCCAACACAATCAAAATTAAAAAGAGACAGTAGCGATTAAAGATGAAGTAGATTGAATTGAGCTTTTAAGTGAACAGCATAACACAAATAACGCAAAACATGAAAATATAATATAGCACTTGCAAAGCAACGGCAGCGCAGGACTGCACTTAATAAACGAGAGCAAAATTTTCCGTCTCTAGAGCTACAACCATTTTGACTTGAATTCCCTTATAATAATAAATAAAAGTTCTACTCGGCGGAGAAAGATATTAAGATGCGCACCTGTGAGGGGCAGCAGCGAGTCCTGCAGGGTGCCGAAGAAAGCAGGCATTGCAGTGGACACGGGCGTGTTGAGGCAATCATCTGTACCAGCACTTGGGGCCTCTATGGACACGGCCAGGGGGGAAGGCAACTGATATTCCCCACTTTTCAGTGTTTCAAAACTGACAATGTTGAAGGCAAGCGAATTTTCGGCAAACGTCGCTGCCGCGAGGGGGTCTACTCCGTCCATGATCATGATGGATAGATTTGATTCTGCTTCGTCCCCACTTATGGTACCGGACGACAGTCGTACGAAGTTAGCCAAGGTGCGACAGCTTGAGTTGGCCCGGGCCGTCGCTCCAAAGTGACGAGCTCAGGAGGAGCACCTGAATACAGGTAACCACACAGCACAACGGTCACTCGTCAACTGAGACCACTGGCAGCATGCAAGTTGCAACAGCGAGCACTAGAGAACATTTATGAATGGGCCTCAGCGTATTGCTCTCGGCCAATGGTGAGCCAGCTCTGCCGTGACGTCATTTCATCGTCACGAGCTCTTCTCTCTCACGGATTTGAGGGAAATGACGAGCATGATAGATTTTACTCGAAGTCTTATATCTGGTAGTGGAATTTATGATTCGGAAAGACTTATCTTGTTATTAAGTTTTTCTTGCTGTCGGAAATCACTGTTAAATGCTTGCGGAATATAAGAGGCACCCTTAAAATCTACGACCATATTATCGCAACCTTCCGAACAGTAGTAATTGAGATTAAGCTATAGAAGGTTAATCATAGGGTAAAGTCAATGAGCAGTTACCCTGATCATGAATGGGATAGTTCGTGACGAGTGACACTAATTACAAGCAAAATTTACAGTGAGCGGTTAAGCGAATGACACGTGACCCGGTGCACCCGTATTGCTCTCTTCAGCAGCCCCCTCAGCACCAGCAAAGTGACGCCGCCCGTCTGAAGAGGGGGTTCGTACCCCCTCGTCTTCCCATTCTCTGCTAACTCTTTTTTATTTCCTTCTTTCTTTGTTTCTCTTCTCGAACAGCCTGACGCGTGCCCGACTATGGGGCTGCAACACTTGTGTATCAAACTACCAGCACCCTCAGCAACAGCACCAATGCCATCGTCTACACTTGTCTCAGTAGAGCAGCCAGGTTGTTGCCTTCACCTGGGTCCGGGCCCTTATGCCGGAGCCACGCTCTAAATCTCAAGTCCAGCTTACGACTGGTCCGGATATTCGGCCCGCACGTCGTCAGGTACTTATGAAATTGAATTATGTCGACAATATAATAGAAGCCGATGGGCATTATCTGTTTAATAATTTTTCTTTTTCTGTCACACTTCAAGAAAACAGAGCACTCTGAGAGCGTATACCTCCACCAAGCGAGGCAACGGTAGCAACAAATTCAAATTGGCTCTGAAACCATATTTTTTTTGTATAATAGCAGCTTGTACAATTTTCTTGAAGATCCTTTCATAACTATTTGAGTTATACTGCTAACAAACGTTATGACAAACATGAGTCAAACATACAAACGAACAAACCGATCTGCACCAAAACTTAATCATTCATGTCTTTTAACATTACTAACAACTCCTATAAATTTCATAAAGATCCATTCATTATTTTGTGAGTTATTGTGCTAACAAGCATAAAATTAAAAACAGTGACAAACGAACAAACGAGCAGATCATTACCAAAATTTCGTTATTTACTCTTTGTCATATACCTAACAACTCATGTTAATTTCATTAAAATCCATCCATAACTTTTCGAGTTATGTCATTGAGTAAAATGAGGCAGACAAACAAACAAACGTATGGACATATCTTCACCAAAAGTTAATCATCTGTATCTCCTAACATACCTAACAATCCCTGTAAGTTTCATCCAAATCGGTTGGTAAATTTTTGAGTTATCTTGGTGACAGACAGACAAAGAGTCAGACAAACACGACGAAAACATAACCTCCTTTGCGGAGGTAATTAGACCAGGTTGAAAATTGTGGCCATCCTGTCAAGCTTTGATGTAAAGTTAAGGGCAAAAAGTGGTCCAGGTTGGAAATGAAGGCAAAAGTATATGCCGTTACTTCACATTTGAAGGCACTTCTCTCCTCGCCAGAGTTGAAAAGAAACGCTAAAGATATCTACAACTACTGTTAGCCCTTTCTTGCTTCCTGACTTTTATGTTTCCCCGCCGACGATTTCGTTGTATAAATTATTTATCCAACTACTTGATTTCATTCGTTGACGAAACAGCGTTTGCTTTTCGCTTGCGCAAAAACTTTAAATTTATATATGATGCCATGTGGTATCAATGATACGGAGTCAAAGTTAAAATGAGTGACGTTTCATTGCCTGCTATAAGCTATGTTTTTTCACCTGTATTGTTGGATAGGAAAACTTGCGCTCCTCAACAGACAATGCTCATCTCTTGCGTTCATTCAGGTTCACAGCTGTAGTTACGAAAGTGTATCAATGGAGAAGGAACATCATGAATTATTCACCGTCGTTTTTAAAGGCCGGGTAGGCTAGTGAAGTCATTATTCTGAACACCGCTGTATATTTATATGTTTATGTATTCAACTATTTGCGTATTTCGTGTCACGCTCTTTAGAAAATAGATAGGGTGAAATAGGCTAGATTTCAGATTTTGTTAGTATGATGCGTTTTGAAGGAATTCGATAAGCGAAAATTGAACCAAGTTTTAGAAAATGACCAAAATGGGAATCCCTATCCTTATAATTGAATACAGTCCTTGCTCAGCCAACGGTGAAATCTAAACAATGAAGATATTTACAATTAAAGCTTTTCTCATCAAGAAGGCTCATCACAAATTCCTCGCTGTTATTCTTGAACAGCGTGGGCATCCTCCTGTAGCATAAATATATCAAAATATACATATAAAAAACACCGACGGTGTTCATTATACTGTTTTGATTTTAATCAATAGATATTGATTACAAAAGGTAACAAACGACATTATCGCTTCATTAGCTTTTCTGATTGATTGAAGTTACAATCAATTATATCTTTGAAACACGTAGCAGTCCATATGCTTTTATAAATCATATCTCTCAAAGAAGGCAAAACATAGTCCGTATAGACGCGTTAGCAAAAGTAAGGTACTCGTCTATGCGGTAAGAACGATCGTTTCAGAGCAGCCGTCGGGTTGCGGCAGGAAAATCCTCCAACAACCCGACAAGTTACACACTGCGGGTAAGTGTCTCGTAACCGCGTGCAGTCGGGTCAGGTTGAGAAGTGATAGCCTCAATTGCTGGGTTCATCTGGCTATAATGGGTTTATTTTTCTTCTTTTTTAGGTGACTGCAACGAAATACGAAAAGTAAATATTTTTTAGCTATTCATCCTTGTTGACGACATATGTAGATGCTGCCTTGTTGCAATGTTCGTCTATATAAAAATCACAGTTCTACATACTCAATGGCTGATTGTATTTTCCCTGTACAGGCTAAAAATTCTAGATTTTGTCTTCATTTTTATGTTATTTCCAGCGCATCGTGCCCGATCTGGTCTGGAAATATGTCATGTGGTAGCAAAGGACGTGCAGCGTTTAATTTGAATGCATGGAAATATACTGAGCAAAGGGAGGAAGGTGCTCCGATATGAGGAAACGAACATTAGGAAGAGTAGGTATGTAGGTAGGTGGGGAAGGGGGGGGGGTGCGTCATGTCGTGACGTAAGCATCACTAGAAGAGAGTACGAAGGGAGGGGGGCATCAGAGTGAGTCCGTATGGTTGAAGAGCGCTTCATGAATGAACGGTGTGTGTGTTGTATATATATAGTTCACGTTACTAAGGAAAAGACGGTAACATTGAGCTAAGTAGAAATGCGTCGCTGGTAAGAGAGACGATAGGGAGGCCTCATAAAAGACAAGAGGCAGAGGGATATAATCATTATTCTCAGATCGCATCCTACTTACGTATTATGGAGATGAGACGGGCGGAGATAATGAGACGATAGTTCACTTGCAATAAATATATAAAGAAAATGAAGTAGATGTCTGACAACAGTGCCATTTCTACGTATTAAATACACAAATACACCTACATAATGTATATACATATATAGAGCCAACGGGAACAAAATACTCATGTAGTTACAAGGCTCCTTGATGAAAATATAAAAGGAAAGAAAGATACGTCATCCTTACGAGCGGAAAAACTACTCTTTTCAAAATATTCCCGTGGAGGATAGAACATATGGACGTCAAAATTTAGCGTACAACGGAAACAAAGTCAACAGCTTTACATTATCGTAATTTGAGTGAGGCACCTCTATCCTGTATACGCTCGTCTCAGCTTAACAGTTACTCGTATCCAGTAAGTGCGGTTTCTGAACTCCAGAGGCGCTCGTGAAATAAACGATGCTTTTGTTGCAGGTCTAACCATGACTAAACTCACGGTACTTACAGATAATTATTATTCCTTTCTGTTATTATTGAAACTGCACACTTTGTCTTCCCTGAACAGTTGATGAAACACCCAAGTGAAGCTTTAAGCAACGCCAGGAATGCCCGAAACGTTGCTTAAGAAACTCCCTTGACAGCTGATTTAAATGCCTGAAGATCTACACGGCCGAGTGCGAATCCCACAATGAATTCCAGACCAAAAAAGTACTAAGATAGAAAACACCTACTGAGCGGACGAGTCCTGCAGCCACTGAATAGTCTTCCATGTGAAGGCCCGCTTATGGTAGTTGGTGAGTGTCCTCGAATTGTTCTCTTCTTACGTTACGATCACCCACTCTATGACAATACGGTCTATACGGTAGGTTGCTTGGTTGCTTGCTGGCTTGATTGATCACTCCGTCCCCTGATCAGCATCAGATAGGAGAAATCCATGTACACAAAGGCAAAGGAGACGCTTCCGAGAAAATTTGAGAGCTAATTACTCCTTAGCTACAGCACGGATGCTAAATTTCACCTCATTGCCCCAGCAAAGCCTTATTTGCCCTGAGGTCATGGTGCATAAATGGAGCAGAAAGTCAACGAAGGGAAAGATATTTTTGGAAGTAGAACCCTAAAGAAGACAGGCGTAAATGATTGCTTTATTGAAGTGATTATTTTCCGCCTTTATTCCATGACGGGGCAAACCGCAGCATTCATTCACACGGTCAACATAGGATCGAGCCGATGGTCAGCTAACACGCCGTCCCGATTATACGGTGAAAATTGGAATCCATGATACCTCTGGAAAGTACTCAAGTTGAGCGCTGGACGAGCTAACAGTCCGCTCACAATCGGAGCGTGCGATGGTGTACTGCATTGTAGTTTTTTATAGTGTGTCCAT
>LQNS02000139.1:407638-423208 GCA_001587735.2 Parhyale hawaiensis
GATTATACGGTGAAAATTGGAATCCATGATACCTCTGGAAAGTACTCAAGTTGAGCGCTGGACGAGCTAACAGTCCGCTCACAATCGGAGCGTGCGATGGTGTACTGCATTGTAGTTTTTTATAGTGTGTCCATGCATTATAACGTTTGGTAGGAATGGCAATAGTCTCCTGCAGTTCAGACAGTTTGACAAACAATTTTATTTATAACTCAGCCAAGAAAAAGCTCGTATAGAGAAGTTAAAAAAAATTTTAATCTGTTCGGAATGACTTAATGCGAGTTCGATTGGGCAGCTAAATTGAACCTTTGAGGCTCAACGTGTCTGTATCTTCAGACAGGCGCCCTGATTTCGACTTGTTGATTCAAGTTTCAGGCGTTCAATTTGACTCATTTACCTCAGAGACTCCAATCAATTTAGTTTTACTCCGTAAATTGGATATTTCAGCCGGCTCAATATAACCGGGCTGCTTCTAACACTGATAACACGATGCAAGGTAATGAAGCTAAAGCTCCCGTCAGCATTTCCTGACAAGTCAAGAGGACTTGGCCGAGATTGACTTTGTTGACCCAATCGAATGTGGCCTTAAACTTGCCTTTTCCGTACAAATAAGCCTGCCAGGCAGGTTACGTACCATATTTGATAGCCCACGCAGTGAAGCCTTAAAGTGGACATACAGTAGAGATAATGCACAGAAATAGGTACGTTCAGTCATGACGTCATCATCACGCAGAGAGACATCAGATGGAGATAGTTTAACTGTTCAGCAAGTTGTCAGCACCAGCGATCGATATTCCACCCGGTGTGTCCCACTCGTGCTTGGGAGAAAGAGAAGTTCTCATTCAATGAAGAGGTGATACTAAGAGAGCAGAGGAAAGTGACATTCTATTTTCGCTCGGTGCGTCTAAATTTAAATGTTCGTAATAAAGTTTTTCTCCAGGCACTGTTGTGTTGCTTCAGTGACGCAATTTAGAAACATGGTGCACCTGAGCCGGTGCTAAATAGAGCTACGCACAAGCTCCTGTGCTATTATTAAATTATAAGAATCCATCTTTACACAGCTGTTCATTTGAGTTCACGGTATCATATATATATATAGCGTGGTTCTATGAATAAAATAATGAATTTGCTGGCAGCACGCCCACGTAGCTTATAAATGAACCTACTGTAAACAGTAACCTTTCTATCATAGCCCTGACCTTTACATAAGAATATTCGAAGAATAATTTGACAACCTCAAATTTTTAAACACTGCTAATATAGGAGCCTATATTTAGTGCAATATGTTGTTTTGCAGTTATCATCTTAGTACTTCTCTGTCTATAAGAATAAAGGCGAGTGCACAAGTCATTCAATCAAATTAACCAACACGATCTGTGCGTCAACTTTTTTGTCACAGTCTGTACGTAGAAGCGTCCCTAATTTAAGTGAACTACGATGTGCTCAGTTATAGCATCGCTTCTCTATATTATTGTTTATATTTTGAGTTACATGAACGTCACATTCCTATCCCAAAATCTTACAGCCTGATTTCAAGTGATTCAGCCTATTTCTAGACTATTTAGAGACTAATGAAGCGATAGAAGGAACACCATCGTACAGCAGTCAGCTGATTTTTCAAAACTGACATAGCGTCTTTTATGTACTTACTACATTTTCAGATTTTCTAGTGTCATGCTGAATTACAGCGATTTCGATCATTAACGTGACGGTGAAGAATGTTTTTTTTATAGATTTGTTCATGATCTGTTAACGCAACAAAAGATGTAGTCAGTATTATAATGCTTTGTTTACCAAGTTTGACTCATGAAATGCGTTGAGAGAAAAAGACGTGCTTCATCCTCCAAGCTCGCACGTTCGCCGTACCTTCTTTCATCGACTGAACGCGTCGCCTCCACCAGTTTGAGCGAAAGCTTTGAGATGAATGACGTGTTAACTCTCCTAAAGAAACCTAATACCAGTGAATCACACTTGTCATGTCTTTATTTACCAATTAATAAAAGAACTTTCTTTCAAATAATTTCAATTTAGTTAGAACTAAAAGCACCCCGAGAGCACAGACAAACCTCAAGCCAACGCAATGCTAGGAAAAAAAAAGTCAAATTGGTTTTGTATAAAAGATATCTTTTTTTTATCGTCACAAAGAATTCAATCATCTATTTCTTGTGACATTACGAGCAGTTTCTGTAAATTTCATGAAGACCTTTTCAGAAGATTGTGAGTTCTACTGCCAAAAATAGTAGATAAAACGAACAGATCCGCTCTAAAAGTTAAACATCTGCTCCTGCTGGCCATATCCAACAGTACTTGTAAATCTCATGTAGATCCATTTTGTTATCTTTGAGTTATGCTGCTGACAGACAAAGATACACAATCACAGACAAACTCAGCGAATTACATAACTTCATTCACGGCGGTAATAACCTACAAACACTAGAGAACTGCTGGCAGAAGGGATGTACTCGGGTAACTTCGTTAAACCTCAAAGCCCCAACGTTGGTGTTCAGGCGTGGTCACCTGTAGCAGTTCCATCTAGAACTAGACGCAGATACTAGTTCCATGTCTCACAGACTTCAACTTTTCCGGATAATACTTAGTTATGAACGTTGCTTTTGCGACTTTGGATCTACTTTCATCTGTTAATTCCAGACCGACTACTCTTGAGACGGCTCCATACACAATCCAATAGCCTTATATCCTTCTCATGAGAAATGAGTCTTGGATTAAAGCTTCCAAAGGTTCCAAAGTAACGAAATCCACGATTATGGCTGAAGTTCTACACGAGTTAAATCTAATGCAATTAATGTTCCACTGGTGACGCTTCCAGCGACCTACCATGGGTCAGTAGGCCAATCTCATTTGCAAATATATATTTATTGTTTATGATTAACAGCTCATTAGTCACTGTATAATTGATGAATGCGAGTAAGATGATGTGTAAGGAATAGCAGTAAGCAAGACATGTACATGGATGACCAATATATCTCTGAACTCTTAAGGTTACGACAGCTGCACGAGTAAAATGTCAAGAAACTGTGCCATTGCTGCCTGTTCGGCTGAGACTCGTATTCTTCGTCGCATCCAGTCTAATGTGGGGAATGGCTACTTTTTGTCATAGGCGAGCCTACGAGGGGATACTCAAAAGTTCCCGATGTGCAGTAACAAATAAAAAAATACACCAAGCCAGGGGAGCAATGCGTGTATCTCTTGGCAATTCAACCAAATGTTTCAACATACTAGCAGATTTGGTTGTGGGGACCAAAAAAACTTCTGTGTACTAAATATACTGCTCTACTGCTCATAACTCGAATCACTATGTAGATCTCTTCGTCCTGGAAATCCAATTCTTTCTGGAATAGTAATTTTGTGCGTTAACTGCAGAATTCATCAGTGTGTTAGTAGTTATTAAGTACAAAGAATTATCAACTTTGGACTTAACCTGTCTTTGGTTGACGCATTCGATAGCATTAACCCGTAGCGAACTATTTCTCTATGGGTATTTTACCCACGATTCTGACAGGCATAAGAAATTCGTGAGCAAACCTGGCGCTTTCTGATCGTTCGTGGAGTCCCAATTGCGAAGCAGCTTAGCAGAGACGCTACGTTCTGCATGTTGTGCCCGGGTGCGTTTCATGTCTGCACTCCTAGTTGTTCTGCTAATGAAGTGGAGAACCCGTGACAAAAACAGGCATCACTAACTAACGTAACCCCGATAAAGTAAAATATATGGGCAAGTGATTATCTCAAAACGTTAACGACATTCTTCTTTATGTATTAAGGAAATACGATGACTAAAATACGTAGATTATCGATGGCAACCTTTCACCGTCCAGTGATAGCGACGACAGAAATACACATATGAAGATTGAACATGGTCGTTTGTCGAGTAATAAACGCTAGACTTCGAGTGTTTCCTTTCTTCAAGCTAAAGAGGTGAAGAGGTGCATCCTTCTGACTATTAGAAATAGTAGTGTCTTTTACGCCTGAGTTTCTATAGCAGTTCATCATTTTCTAGTAAGAGGCTAAGATAATTTCACATATCAGTTCAATATGTCTTTGCTCTCAGAAAACTTGAACAATGATTACGTTTATATTCGATTCTGTGACTAAGTGATGATCACAGAGTTGACTCACATTGAACTCTGAGTTAGGAAAATAAATTTACACACCGAAAGAATTCTTCCTGATTTATTTACTAAATTATCGACGAGTGTGTATAATAAACATTCTGCTACAGACATTTTATCTCGAGAATGAGTTCATTCACGCACACCGAAACTGTTTCGAAAGTAAGAAGTGATATCGATCTCCTGGGTTTCCGTTATGTTGTACCGGACTGAAAGATACTTTTATATGGAGCACATAAAATCTAGATCGATTATTAAATAAGGACAAACATCTCGTTCTTATCGAAATTGCAACTGAACTCACTTCAGACTACTTACGCACTTAGACAGTCTGTGGAGATGCTGCTCTTCACAATACGATAATGAGCAGATGGATAAAACAATTTTATGAACGGAACGACGATCGATCTTAAAACGATGACCCAAGCGAAGGGATGAGGGCTTCAACTTCAACAGTGCAGCAACAATGACCCAGATACTTTAGACATTGGAGGAAGTAGACCGCCTGATTTCAGTAAAAATTGTACCCGTTAAGATTGGGATTTCACAATGATCGGTATTCCTCATTTGCATCAAAATCTTGCTCACATTAAGCTCTCTTAACAAGATGGGTACTCAAAGCGTTCCGCACTGACCAGCTGACTTGTCAATGACTCTTTTACGCAAGATGAAGGTTGATAGAAATGAGTTTTTTAATGACTGATAACCACATAAAATACCTGAAATTATTATAGTACGATTCCGAGAATAAGATGCAATTGCGCAAAAGTGGCATCCCAAGGGTTATCAAGTTTGAGACCACTCTCATTCAAGGCAGACGAAGAGGGGTCACCTCAATAGGTGATGGCCATCATTTTCTGGAATTCAAATATATATCTGACATATTTCTTTAAGAATCAAAAACAATACAGAAAGTACGTCATAATGATAAAAACTTCAGGGAAGTTGAAGACGTCATGAGTGAAGAAATTGCGTGGACTTGCACCGCATGGCAACATTTCACCCGCTCATTCTTCCAGGGTCACAAGAGCTACTGTGCGAGAATTCGCTAAGAAAATTGTTATTATCTCATCCTCCTAACTTTTTTCTTCCAAGCTGAAACACTTGAATGCGATGTAATTCGAAGCCGATGAAACTTGCCGTTTCAGTACTAATCATTCAATGGATTTCTACAGAGCGATATTACAGAAGTCAAAACACCGCCGCCAGCACTGAATTGATTTTGGTAATGGTTAAGTCAAGAAAATCAATTCTGCCCATGCCACTGAGAATGAAAGATCTTCATTACAAAGCAGCAGAACTTGTTACTTATTGTCGTATAGTGTAGCATGGGATTCATATGCAAAACATTGTATACATGCATAGGATATGTTACATAATAGAAATAAAGCACATTATCAAGAAACATTTGCGTCTACATAGCTACCAACATTTGTTATTCAAGTTGCAGCTTTGTACTCAGAACTAACGTTTTAATAGTTTCTCAAAGCTTAACAATTTTTCGAATGATGAATTTTCACTCCATTATCTCTAGAGTGTTTGCTGCATGTTGGCATAAAGCCTCGACGCAGTGACGGGTCGATGCAAACAGAGGGAATTGTATTTCCTGTACTCTTTAACCTATGTAAGCTCCTCCTATTTTACCGTATATGTGGAGCCCGTAAGATCAGCCGGAGCGCTTGGCTGGCAGCCTTGCATACACCCTCAGCGAAAGCTCACTTCTCCTCTGCAGTAAGTGCGCTGCTATCGCTAGTGCTTGTTGGTCTGGCACCCTAACAGAGTTTTCGGCCCATCCTTATGTTGCTTTATGATTTTAGCCTTTGGAGCGTACAAAAATGCTGTCTGGGTAATATGCTAACTCTTCCAGTTAATGCTGATGTTAATTCCCAAACGGAATTTTTGTCCATCCTAGAAGCTGTTCCACGATATTAGCTTCCGAGGCAGCCAAGAACTCAGAGAGGGTTACAGTCTCCCCAATAACCCCTCTGTAACGGAAAAGCAGGAGCTAAGCATCAGTTTTGGGCAAAGAGGTGAAATCGGCGGATGTGTACAAAAGAACATCGAAAATGCATGGAAGCAAGAAACCCGGAGACAAGGCTGAACGGAGCAAGGATTGTAATCAGTAATAGAAAAAAAAAACAAAGAAGATACAAGCACTTGCAACTGATCTTTATAAGCTGCAAATCGATGTATGGTCAAAGTTTTCACGAATTAACCACTTTACACATTTTTATGAATGCCTATCAACCGCTTAACTTATCTTAGTTTTGTTTAAAAACTAAAACCACCACAAGCATGAACACGAACAAGGTGCGGTGCAAATTCTTGTCCGTTATTTTTGATGGCCTAACGCATTAGTTAACTAATACTATTGCATCCTATGACATCAAGCATCGCAATGCACTTTCAAAAAGCCTAAAAAATTGTGGTAGTTCTTCAGGCACCAGAAGTTCGATAGCAAGAGATATACTCGCACAAATAGAACGTGAAATGCTAAATTTTAGGATGACCATGAAATATTCCGCGTTAGTAATTTAAAAGACTGAATCAGACATTAAACTTTTACCCCCTTTTCATTTGACCACGCCTCTCAGTCTCTCAACAGATATTTTACGCATCAACATTGTATGTGCGCCTCACGAAGTGAAAGAAATCGGCGATATATCGTGCCACGTGAAGGACGTAAATCTAATAATGAGTTTGCACACATGTTTCATTTCTACTCCTCGACAAAAAGTCATGTCTATCACATTATTATCCAGTTAAGCAAGACGACAGACTAAAATCTCAGGTGCAGTTTTGAACGCTCGTCGGCAGTGAAGAGCAGCATATGTGCAGTTGTGCACAGTATATGTGTACTTTACATTAATGTCCTAGCTTAGGACACCATAGCCATCATATGCAGCACCGCATGTTCAAATTCGCACCACCTCCATTTGACCGACGGTTTTTAAAAAAGTTACTCCTTGCTTGTACCAATAAATCGCCCTTCCCCCATCTCGACGGAACTCTCTATTTATAAAAAAAATGATGGCGTTGCAATGGGTTCGCCCTTGGGCGTAACTTTCCCTAACTTCTACGTGTATCACATTCAAAATCAAGTAACCCAGTTGCGCTAGTCTCCAGCCACGAGTATCCTGCTGATACTTAGACAATTGTTTCTTTATGGTGCACACCATAGAGCAACTCGATGCCTTAAATATGCCTTCCAACAACATCAATTCTCACTTTCACGGAAGAATTGAACATAAGTAACAAGATCAACTTTTTGGACGTCAGAGTAGGTAAAAAGAAATAAGCTTTTTTTATCACTATATTGAACAGGAAACCAGCAGACACCAGAATTTTTCTGAATGCTATCAATGATTGCCCACAAAACTGTCAGGACAGCACCGATGCTGTAACACTTAATCCTCCTCGACTAAGCAGTAAAATCATTAGAGTAAACAATCATCAAGAAAGGCTTCTTCAACTCCAACTTTGACGACATTCGTTAACTGCGTTAACGCCACAAACCAACGGGATCCTCTGGCAAACGCAGCAACTACCAAGACGGTCTTCTACCAAAATTGAGTGTCGCCAGAAAACAAGACAAACGAATGAATACTGAAGCAAATAATCAAGAACAATACCACCTGCACCACCGACGCAGACAGTCTGCTCCTATTAACTGAAGCAAATTATCAAGAACAATACCACCTGCACCACCAACGCAGACAATCTGCTCCTATTAATTTATTACAAGAACCTAACAGTCAGTTTACTCGTCTTTAAGAACAGTACCATTAGCAAAGCACCTTTGGAAGAAACCAATGTCGTGAATGAGTGCACGGGCCAAATTGGAATTTGCGAACTCCAAAAAACTCTTGCATTGATATGTTAACTATAACACTTTCTAGTAGCTGGATGGTTTATTTCGACAGTGGAGGACCGAAGACACACACCCTACAGTAGCATGATACTACTTCAACGTTAGCTATGCTAGTAGGTGCCACCGCATCAGTGACTACCAACGCAGTATCCATCAGAGTTGAAAAACCATGTCATTAGCACCCAAACAACAGGATCAAGGCGTACACTAAAGCTAAGATGGAGACCCAGAAAGCTGACGAAGTAGCGCCGTGATTGGCTGAACACAGTGCCAAACAGCCAATCAGCTTCCTAGAAGAGCACAACAGTACTCTCAAGAATTTCCGTATTCAGGTAGCGAACACAACGATGTCAGCTTACGCTGTATTTTAAAACCATCTCAGATCATCTGTTTTGCTCTGCGTAGTCTTCAGCTCCATTTGCTTCAACACCACTCCACCCCTTGCAGATGACAATCTGCGATGACTGGAACTCCACGCAATTATGAACTTAACTCTCTCAACTTCTACCAGCTCCTTCGCCGTTCAGAGCCAATTACTATTTGAAAATACCTATAATGAAGTTATTTTAATCAAGAAATATGGCGTGGTCTCCAATTGGACATATGTATATATCTTGTCTGAGCCGCACTGGCATGACCGACTGCATAACAGAATTTTGCTCAAAATTTACGATCTCTGTATTGTTATTAAATTCATGTTGGCATTCCCGCTGCGTAAATATTACTTAACACAATTAGCCCATCGAGGCTCTGTTATACCTTGAGCGTTTTCAAACGAGGTCCTGCTGATGTTCTTCACGTCTCCTCACGTGTATAGAGTCACGATCCTAATTTTTTTTAAGGGTTGCGGCTGCGCCCAAAGAAAGAGCCAGCAGCGAATCATCTCTACAGTGCAAGTAACCGCTGACCGTTGGTCTATCTGACATTCTTTTTAAACAAAAGTGTAACAAATTTTTATATTCTGAAACTTTTATATCAGTGGCATTTCAAATGAGTCGCGCTATTTCATTAAATTGCCTTGCTTCCCAAGCTGAAAAGCTATTTTTTTTTTCTCCTCTGCCTTACCACCCTTTTTGTTTTCAATGTCTATCTCACAAGTCCATGCAGTCCTTCCGAGTGTCTAACAACAATCTGTTCATTCACATTTGCAGTAATACGTCCAACAATTTCTCACACATGAATGACAGTAATAAATATAAATGGGCACGGTCAAGTCGCTTGCCATATATAGTCAACCTGTTGCATGCTTCGAAGAATGCCAGTGAATGATCTCTGAATAGCTTCAATTTGTTCTAAGTGTTTCTTGTACCCAGTATCTCTAGTGGAGAGCAGTGTTCTTTCCTCGGTAATATCAAATGCTTCCACTGCAGCCTCGCGAGACGAGAAAGTTCATAAAACCCATCCGCTCCATTCCTTTCCATCGGCTGTAACTCCAGCCTCATTTTTTTAAAAGTTAGCGTCATCATGCATTCTCACGTCAGGATCTCTTAAATTTTTCATTCTTTCAATTTCATACCCATCACTAGTGGTATATATATTACACTAAAAGTGTGTGTCTTCTATATCGAAGCAGTCGAAATTTGTTTCGTAAAATGTTATGTTGTTCTTCACCGACCATTGGCAGATATTGTCAATTCCCGCTGGAAAGAGCGCACATTTCTTCTGATCGTACAGCCTCTATACCTTTTGCAAGCCAAAATTCAATGGAAACTAATTTCACATAATTGAAAAATCAACTTCACACCAATAAAAAAATTGCTACATGCACCAGAGAAATAAATTTGACACAAACTAAAAACATTTTTTCAGTAGATGAAAGCCAACTATAGGCGATTGCAGTTCAATTTTTTTGCATCAAAAATCGTTAGGCATGCATCAAGTTACCGTAAATGCAGTTATACCGTAAATATATTCAAGCTTGTTTTCCTCCACTTCCCTTCCCGCCTGACGCTGATTAAGGACCCCCATAGCTCACTATGGTCTTTCGCCTTGTAGGCCCCACCTTTTTAACAAATGTGCAAACTTAGTTCATCTAAGATAAAATTCTTTTTAGGCTTCGTTTGTAGTTTGTAATTGCTGATGATGGGAGCTAAGTTCCCGAAACGTTAAGTTTTAGTGAACTTTGCCGACAGTCGTCCTTATTATTCAGATTTTTTCAGATGAAATAGCAATTCTCCAAGAATAAAAAATCAGTTTCACGCATCAGAAAACAAGTTTTCCTCAAATGAAAATTATAATTTACAAATTGGAGAACAAAGTAATTATATAGTACAAGGATAATTTCACATGAAATAGTTCAAAAATCCATTTCTATTTCTTATCACTAGTATATTGAATAGTTTTCGAATGCGTCTTTACAACAAAGACAATTGAATAGCGTAAGAAACAAGGGACATGCAGTATATCTATACAAAAGTAGAACCCATGAACGGAGGTTTTCTCACACCATCAACACGCATTGGAACATACTCCAGTCCTTTGCTCGGGTCGCAAGAGACAATTAAGGCAGGGTCAACTGTAAACAGCAAACCAAACAGCTAAATTTTGATCCCTTTTCGTTGGCCAAGGGCAGATATTTTACTGGCTTATGAGCCACTTAAAAGTTGGGGTTGTGACAATCTCATGTGAAAAAATACTCATCTAATGCGGATGAGCATTACAGAGCCAGCGGCACCCAAAGAGAAGATCACCTGACTGTTCCCACAGCTGTGAGCCCGACATTCCACAGTTAGCCCCTCGCCCAATCTCTCAACTGCACAGAAAAAGAAGAACAGAACACAGAAAATAAAACCAGTTAGAAAGAAAATAAGTACTGTAAATTCCATACAAATATGAATAGCTGAGCCAGAAGTAAAGCTCGACTCAACCGAGCTGCAGCGCCGAGCAATACTCCTACAACCTTAAGTTCGCCTGTCAATTTGGGACCTGTCAGATGTGACTCGTGGGTACCTCCACAAACATCTCTTGACCCTGCCACTCACAGCACAGAATAAGCACAATATTGAAGAAAGAAAAATCACAGAATTTTAATTGTCCAACTAGTGATTAGAAGAACAGCTGACTGGGGAATACCTGGCACACGGGTACGGCAACAATCAGATTATCTTGTGTCTGGGTGTCGTTAGCTCTGTTGAACTCATTCGCCTTCCGTGAACAGTTCCTCTCATGAGGGTTTCCACAGCCCCAATATTTAATAGTATATATGGTGGCGAAAAAGCGACCAGTGGCCGACGAGAAGAGATTTAAGTTTAGTTGCTTGAAGTCAACCCTGCGCAAGTCGCCTCTTACGACACGAGCAAGAAACGGGTGGTAGCATGTTACTGTGCACCTTGTCGTGTGTTGGAACACTTTCGTACATGGGTACCACTTCTCGGTCGACAAACTGAACATCCCTTGTTTCTTTAGCCGTTCAATCGCCTTTGTTGTAAAGACGGAGACCAAAACTAACCAATTCACTATTAATGAAAGGAAAAAAGAAATGGATTTTTCATCTGTTTCATGTGAAATTATCCTGGTATAATGGAATTACTTTGGTAAGAAAAAAGGATTTCCAATTTCGTGAAATATATATTTTATTCGAGAAAATTTTATTCTTCAATACGTGAAACTGATTTTTCATTAGCGGAACATTGTTACTTATTTGCAAGAAACTGAATAGTTTTTTCTAAATTGATGTACCACTAGGAGAAATTGAATTTTCATTTGTGAGAGATTGATATTACATCGGTGAGAAATTAAATTTTCATTTGGATTAAATTCGCATTTCACTTATGTGAATCTGGTTTTCAAATATGATACTAGTGCGACCTTTTTATAATTACCGCCGCCAAGGAGGTTGTATTTTTGTCGTGTTTGTCTGTCTGCTTGTCTGTTTTCTGTTTATCAGTCACCAAGATAACTCAAAAAGTCACGAACGGATCTTAATGAAATTTATAGTGATTATTAGGCATGTTAATAGTAGCAGACGATTAACTTTTGGTGCAGATCCGTTCATCCGTTTGTTTGTTTGTTTGTTTGTTTGTTTGTCTGCCTCTTATTTTTATTAAATTTCTATGAGTTGTTGGTATATTACGAAGAGCAAATGACCAAATTTTTATGATGATTCGTTGCTTGGTTCGTTCGTATGTCTGCCGCTGTGAATCATTTTATGCTTGTTAGCACAATAACTTAAAAACTTACGATGGATCTCTATGACATTTACAAGAATTGTTAGTATTGTTAAAATACACGAATGATTAAATTTTGGTGATCGGTTATTCTGTTTGTGTGACTAATGTTTGTCAGAATGTTTGTTAGCAGCATAACTTTAAAAGTTATGAACGAATCTTCAAGAAAATTACAGAAGCTGTTATTACCTCCAAACGCCACAAATGATTAGATTTTAGTATAGATACAAAGAAAACCATAGCTTCAGAACTAATTTCAATTATTCGTTACTGTTGCTTTGCTTGGCGGAGGCATGCACTCTCAGAGTGCTCTAGTTTACAAATAATTTCAAATTTGTGTAAAATAACTACTTGTAAATCTACTTGTATAAATAACTACTTAAATATAACTAGTTGTATGAAACTGATTTTCATTAGTGCCTAACAGAATTTTTTTTGGGGGTAAAATTGATTTTCATTTTGAAAGAAAATCCCAATTAGGGTAGAAAGAAATAAACCTATAACTATACACAGGATTGCAGGGAGACAATTTCCAACTTTTACTACCCACTTATACAGTAGTTAGAGGAGAAGCAATAGGCGTTTCATAACAATTGAGTTCTCAGGTTACTACAAACTTTCACAAATTTTTGGGAAAATATTGATCTAAAACATTATTGTCAGCTCTAGTAATATGAACTTTACTCATTATGTGTGCAATTCATTAACAGGAGATTTCCCCTCAGGGGGCATAGGATGGTCCATAAGGTTAGGTTAGTTTAGGTTCGTCCATCCTATGCTATGGGCCAGGCAACACCAGGGAGCTCGTGTAGGTTTCCTCAGCCATTAACTAGGCCTTCAGGACGTCTCGCTTTCGTGCCCACTTTACTTCCTTCCCGATTTCATGCTCCTACTTGCTCATGCTTCATTGTGTTCTTCCTCTTCTTTCCCGACTTGCTCTTCCCATACCCGCTGATCCTGTGTGGGAACACCTTCGTGCATGGGTTCCCCGTTTCTCTTGGCATACTATATATCCCTTGCTCTTTCCTCTGTTATATTGTTCTGCTCGGAAACGGAGGCTTAAACTTCCTAACGATAACTAACTAACAGGAGATTCTTACCTGGCTTAGTTACCTCCCGCTGTTTGAATATCATTACACTATAAAAGTATTTGCTGCAATATGATGCATGCCTTGCGTCTAAGTAATTTTTAATGCAAAAAAAATTGAGCTGCACTCGTCTAAAGTTGATTTTCATCTCTTAGAAAATTGTTGGAAGTTTGTGTAAAATTGGTTTTTTATTTGCGTGCATTTGCGTTCTTCCATTTAAGTGAAACTGAATTTCATTTGTGTGAAATTGAATTTCTTTTGCGTGAAATCTGTTTTCCATTTAAGTGCAGCCAACAATTGCAAAGGGTGAAGTATTCGTGGATCGGCAGCAGAAGACGTCGGGACTGGACAGACGCATCAGTACTCGTGTATGTACTTAGGTAAATATTAAATAATCACCGAATTTTACTGCGAGTATAATAATATAATAAATGTTAAAAGGATTTATGCAAGGTTTTGAAAATTAGGAGTTAGGTTATCTTTTAATCTGGGATTGGTAGAGTGCGCTTCGAAAGTTGCAGTCAGCTTAATTTCTTAACCTTATTTTTTATGGTTCAAATTTTGAGGTAGCAAAAACTATGCAGGGACTAAGCCAGTTTTGATATACTAGCATGGGACACTGTATCATTTCATTTATTTTCTCAGTTTGCCATTTCTAGCGAAGCATTTATGTTTACAAAAAAAAAATAGTGCGCCGTACAATTTCACGAACACCCTGTAAATTTATGATGAATGATTTACTTCTGCATCATTTAGTCAGTTAATTTATCACTGACATGTCGCTATTGATACCTCAGCTGCGAAACAGGCCAGACGAATGTCGCCTACAAGAATTGGGCCTGATCTCTCTCGAGCAAAGACGACTCAGGGGACGACTAATAGAAACATTCAAGTATTTGAATGGCTTCAACGACGTACCTATACACAACGGGACTTTTTAAAGGGATGTTAATGATCGTCTACGAAGTAACGGCCAAAAACTCAAGCATAAAGTCCAATGAACAATGTTTAGCCAGCAGTTGTTTCCGTATTTCAAAGTGAAAATTTGGAACAGACCCCCCACCCCTTAGGAAATTGCAGGTGCGGAGAGAGTCACCGACGGTTAGTTGACCAGATCTTATTATAAAAATTAACTAGGAAATAAAAAAAATAGGGATTTGATACTCTGGTGTGTGCTATTTCCACCAAACAAAGACTCGAATAAATTTTTCTAATTACAATATTATGTCGTGTTGAGTTATAAGTATTAATCTAAGAACACCTCCCTTCTGTTAAGAAATATCTGTCTATCTATCTTCACCATCTGTACACAGATATTTATGCATAACAAGATAAGAGTATGTTCACGCACAGTGTATGCGATCGTAGGAGTTTAATAAGTCCAGAGCACCCATCACTGATATATTTGTCTCAACATAAATTATTTTTGTAACTTTTTTTTTAGTTTTCTTTCGAGCTAATGATGAACGATTCTACAAGAGTTGCCTATTGTCGTTGACCTTCGCATTGATTGTGAACAACAGGTCTTACCTTCAAGAGAATGTTTGCTGTCGCTATTTCTATGTGAAAGGCTAAATACAGAAACTTACTCATTTGCTAATGTCTTGTAGGTGTTTTCTTCTCCTCACTGTTTTCCAGGAAACTGCAATACGTCTGTATTTTCCTTCGGACTCATTATACAGTTATTACTTTTCTCACTGCTGCAATAGTGCTCTTGAAAGAAAGTTTATCTTTGTTGAAGAAAAGCTACTGCCTGCATTCCAACTGAACTAGTAATATTTAATTAAGCTCAATGCCTAGGTTATAAAGACTATAAAAGTACAGTTAGAATGGAAGAAGTTCTGCCGGCTTATAACTGCGGTGTATTTAGAACACCATTTATTGCTTGCGTTTGGGTAGATCATCAGAAAGTGCTTCAACTGGAGACAACTAAATATTGAGAACAAAAAAAAATTATCTTCGTACTACAAATCGTAAACGGAGCTAGTTAACATATGTAGTAAAACTAGAATATTTTCAACTAGAGCACTCTGAGAGCGCATACCTCCGGCAAGCAAGGCAACGGTAATAAAAAATTCAAACTGGCTCTGAAGCCATAATTTGCTTTGTATAAAATCCAAAATCTAATTATTTGTGCATTTTAATAGTAATAACAGCTTGAGCAATTTTCTTTGAGATCCGTTCATAACTTTTTGAGTTATACTGCTAACAAACGTTATGACAAACTTGAGTCAAACATACAAACGAACAAACCGATCTACACCAAAATTTATTCATTTATGTCTTTTAGCATTACTAACCACCCCTATAAATTTCATAAA
>LQNS02000139.1:466934-492810 GCA_001587735.2 Parhyale hawaiensis
CAAGCTGTACAACCATGAGTTTTGCGATAGCAAAATATCCCCCCTGCAAGATAAGGAGTGAATATCAGCTTGGAATTGATTAACCGTTAAGCTGCACTAAGAAAAATATAGTTCAGTCAAAAGAATTTACTGGAAATGATCAGGGCTCACCGTGTTGTGGATACCAACTGATTGTTGAACCTCCAGCGTCGAAATTTGGCTGCGACGTAAATTCAATATAAAAAGGCGTCTGCTCAGCGTGAAGATTCAACTACTTCGATATCATTCATCAATGAAAGCGGGGATTCAGAGGCTGGGGATCCAAAGGCCGGAGATCCAGAGTTATATTTGTCACCGGTACTCCAAGGGCTGAAATTGTATGGTATCTCAACTTGTTCTTCAGTACAAATATTCTTCTATTAAACTCTTAACTGCGTGACGGAGAGACGGACCAACATTGGAGCAAGCGACCAACAACTGTGTTTTATTACTATAGTGGATTATTTTCAAGTAATATGGCAGCAGCAATAACACGTAAAGCTTTCACTCTTGAAGAAAAAAAGCTCTTTCTAGCTAATCATAAGGAAGTAAATTCAATATCTGTAATTACTGGTATCGTAAAAAGGTCAGAAAGTGGCATTTTCGTGTTATTAAGAAAATTAAGACTAGAAAGACACTTAAACCAAACCAAAAACGGGCAGGCCATCCGTGACTTCGAAACTGGAAGATCGGTCGGTTGATTGTTAGCATTTCTTTAGAAGATCGTTTCGCGACAGCTACATCAATTTCTCATAAATTTTGTGAGTAAACGGGAAAGGTAATCTCTAAGAAAATTATTCCTCCCAGACGAAATAAGAAAATTTTTTTACTTCACACATTGTTCGACAAAAAAAATCAAGAGGTCCGTCTTGACTTCGCCAGAGAGCACATTGTATGGACAGATAAAAAATAGAATACGATCGGTTTCGGTGACGAATTTGAATTCATTTTGTTCGGATTTGACGGTAAGGTGTATGAAAGACGTAGAAAATGAGAACTCATATCTCCTCAGTGGGTAAAGAAATCAGTGATGTTTGAATATGTGCGAGGGTAGTGGTGTGGGGGATGATTTTGTCAGCTGAAGTTGGTCCCATTTTTTTGTCTACATGGAAAATTAATGCCAGTGTTTTTAATGAAATTCTTCGCCAACATGCTATTCATTACATACGTCATGATACTTTTGAAACAGCAGTTTTTATGGAAGATAATGCGCCCTAATTGCCACAAAGCTATATGACTAACAAGTTTTCTGGAAGAGGAAAGAATATCTGTAACGAGGTGGCACCTCAGAGTTCCGACTTAAATCTCACTGAGAATGTCTAGAAGATCATTGAAGAGAGAACAGAAATCCCCAAAAATATTGATTTTTTTGACGTTTTCTAATTAAAAAGAATAGGAAACGATCGCTAGGAACTTCTCTAAGAAATTAATTGACTCGTGTGTTCGATGATGTCATGAAGTCATCCAAAGTAATGGACAGTTCACTTAATGTCGAATTTTTATTAGTGTTCTTCATACTATGAGGCCAATAATTAATGACGTTATCGGAATTTCTTATGTGTTCGTTGATACATAAACGTACTCCATGCACATTTTATGGAAATTTATAAATGTTCATGCAAGGCATTTCTAGTAATAAATATTATAAAATTTATTGTTGTTCCGTTCCTTATAGCTTGGCCACTACTGTATAGAAGTCAGATTTAAAGCACACTTGTAGCAAATCCATTTATGAAGAAAAAATTCTGCTGTTGCTACTACTACAGATTGCGCTAACTCCTATCGACATGTGGGTCTAGTGTATAGATCGGTACTAATATGGCATCAAGTACGCTCAAGTTTGGCTAATGCAATTGATTAATTTGCCAGGAAGGTCTAGATATTTACGCACAGTTTATGGCAACATTCTCTGTGCNGTTTGTTTGTAATAGTGATTCCTAAGTCACGTTGTTGGGTGACAGTGGCCGATTCCATCCCATTCATTTTCAATTGGGTGGAAGAGTTCACCAGCCCTACTTGCATTACTGAGCATTTGTCGACATTAAAGTTCATCTGCCACGTTGCGTTCTTCATATTATGAGGCCAATCATTAATGACGTTATCGGAATTTCTAATGTGTTCGTTGATACACAAACGTACTCCATGCACATTTTATGGAAATTCATAAATGTTCATGCAAGGCATTTCTAGTAATAAATATTATAAAATTTATAGTTGTTCCGTTCCTTATAGTTTGGCCACTACTGTATAGAAGTCAGACGTAAAGCATACTTATAGCAAATCCTTTTATGAAGAAAAAAATCATGCTGCTGCTACTACTACTACAGATTGCCCTAACTCCTATCGACATATCCCAGATCACATATCTAGCCATGATTATACCGTAGTTCATGCGAGTTCAAACCGATTACGTTAACTAATTAAACGGTCCTTCCAGATCTATAAATGCGTGTCAAATACCGTTGTAAGAGACACGCGCGACAACGGTAATATCCTTCAGAATGCAAAGGTGCACTCCTCATGAAGCAGCTAAGCGGTCCCACGTACACCTGGTAGAGTGGCCACAGTTCAGCCCGCCACGTAGTTGCCAAGACTGCTGACAGCGATACCTTGATATTGTACGCTGATATCCACCCGAGCTGCTTACGCTTCATGTTCTTCCTGAATCGGTTTGTTATTTTAGAGTACAGAGACGTTACTACAATACGAGAAGGTTGTAGAAAATCGACAATTTCGCACGTACAGTGCGTACGCCAAATAAGATCAAGGCAACTAATTATCGATAGGACTTTTTTTGCAATTTAATAGCAAAATAGAACATGTATTACATTCGAAAACATTGGAAATTCATATATTTTTAGGAAAAGGTCTTGCAGTATGTCAGTTACTAAATTGCAGATGTATCAATTGTCACGGGCCATAGAATTTATACTCTACTCTTATGAGAAAATATCATTCGCGGGCTAATTTAACAAGAACTGTATAATATTTTTATGTCTCCATAATCGTGAATAATGTGATTCTTATATGATTATTGAATTTATTCGCGTAATGAGCTCTCAATAAGGAATTTTTCCGCCTCTCAATGTGTAAATAGCAACATAAAACTAATTTATTTTCATTCATTTGAACTTGTGTAATTTGAGACATTCGACGTTGTTTCGTTTAAAGTTGTGTAAATTTATTTAATTCCCTCCGCCGATCAAGTTATGTTTTTGCCTCTTTGTCTGTCTGTCTGCCTTCAAGCCAACTGAAAGAGTTATGGAAGGATCTTTAAGAAGTTTACAAGAGCAACAGATGATTAACTTGTGGTGCAGAACTGTTCAACCGTTTGTTTGTCTGTTTATGTGTTTGTCTTTTTGTTTGTATGTTTGTCCATCTGTTTTTTTTCTTGATAATATAACTTAAACAACTATGCATGAAATTTGCAGGAACTATTCAGACTGCTACGAAGATCGACTGACCAAGTATCTTTGATGATCTGTCAGTCCGTTTGTCTTCTTTGTCTCTATATTTCTTATTATGTATGTTAGAGCTTAACTCAAAAAAAGTTATGAATGGATGTTAATGAAATTTTCAGGAAATTTTAGAAATAATAAAGCGCACAAATGACCAAATGTTGGTGATAATCGGAATTGATCGTTCCTGTGTTTGACTCTTAGGTATGTATGTGAAGTGTTTATCAAAGCTTAACTCGAAAAGTTATGTATTGATCTTGAAAAAAATTGCAGGAACTATTATCAATGTCAAGAGGCATAAATAATCAAATTTTGGTGATGATAAAAAGAAATCTTTGTTTCAAGACTAATTTGAATTTTCGTTAACATTGCCTTGCTTGGCCGAGGTATGCGCTCTCAGAATGCTGCTCTATTGTTTGTAAAAGTTTTTGTTCGATGGCGTGTAAACCATAAATGCTCGCTCTGTCTTCCTATTATTTCATCAAGTTTCGCTCCTTTGCAAACCAGTTTTTCGTTCATTTTTGCACACTGAGTCAAGAAAAAACTCGAATAACCACTATTGATAGAAAATGCATACAGAGGCATGCGCGAGCCGCCAACCTCAATCAAGTTAATCCGGTACGGTAATACATAACGTGTCAAGAACTTTTATCCAGTGCGTTCGATTCACCACGCTGGATCAAGTTGTATGTGTTAATCACTTCATGGTTAAGCTTGAGGTCGTAAAAAATCTTTACCTAACGGAAGATAACTGAGTTTAAGGCCGTCATTTAAAAACTTACTGGATGCATACTTGCTGAAAGTGTCAGATAAACCTGCTGTAAGCGGCTACGAGAACTGTGGGGATAACTCGCTGTTAGCCACCCCGCTGTTCACGGACTGCAGATGGGTGGCGTGCATAATGCCACCTGCACCTCGTCCGAAGTATTATCGAAGGTAAGGTATTCCAATTGTAATCGGCTTGCGGTTCACACCTATAAAGCTGAAGTATAGTCAAAGAGGTGCATTGAATAATCAAGATTGAAGTTCCGGACAGGTTCAAGCTAATACGATGTGATTACCTCAATCATAGCAGGGCAGGAGGAGGGAGGGATCAGAGACACCACATGTCCAGAGGGCGCAACGTTGTTCCGCTCACCTGCCAGCTCCAGGTATAGCTGCTCGTGCCCCTGCTCAGCTCCATGGTGCACTTCCTTAACACCAAATCATACTTGAAGGAAAAACTGCGCGCTCGTAAACATGCGCATATGCGCGCTGTTTCCGTCAAGGACTGGCGTTGTGCACTTCCCAGCCTTATGTCAAGCGAGGTACGTACGTAGCACATAAGGTCCTTAACTAACGATCAAATATACAACTAGAGCACTCAGAGAGAGCATACATCTGCAAAGTTAATGTTAAGAAAAATTTCAATTGGTCGCAAAACGAAAATTTATTTTTTATCATCACCAATATTCGATCATCTACGCCTCTTAGCAGTAATAACAGTTTCTATAATTTTCTTGAAGATTCGTCTGCAACTTTTTTTAGTTATGTTTTGACGAACACTAAGACAAACATCTGTCAAACGGACGAGCAGATTATCGTAAAAAATATTAAGACAAACGTTAGTCACGAATGAACAGACTAAATTATAGTACCGATCATAACCAAAATTTGGCCATTTATATATCATAACATTTTTAACAATTCTCGGAAATTTCATAACGATCCGTTGATAACTTTTTTTAGCAATATTGCTAGCAAACATAAAACCAAATATAGAGGCTAACAAACAAACAGACGAACTGATGATCACAAAGATTGGTCATTTGCCCTTTAACATGCCAGATAATTCGTCCAAATTTCATGAAAATCCTTCAATACCTTTTTGAGTTATGCATACCAAGAAAAAAAAAGAGGCAGATAAATAAAGAAATTTAGGGTTGAACAGACCTTCACCAAAAGTTAATCATCTCTTCCTTCTACATAACATGCCTAATAATCCCTGTAAATATTGTAAAGATCTGTCCTTAACTTTTTAGTTATCTTGAAAACAGATAAAAAGACAGATAGACTAACAAATTGACAAACTCGTCAAATATATAATCTCCTTGGCAGAGGTATTAATGCGGCACATCAAGATAGCTGACAAATTAACGTATTAACGTAACGTATCTTTATTGCTAGTAGAAGTGACACTATTACTACTGTCGCCAAATAATTAATGGGACAGTGTACGTTTATGAGTTCAATGGATTTTCCAATTTCAAAAAGAAGCTATAGTGTGCTATTGAGGCTCTCATTTGTTCTCTTTTCGATCATTGCTGTATAGCAAAATTTCAGTTAAATTTTAGATAACCAAGTTTAACCTATTCGATCAGAGGATCTATACATACAAATACTTATCTTATGACAGACAATTGTAAAATTTTGTATAGTTATAGAGCAACATGTATCACTATATTTTATAATATGTAATATCAGCTGTACTTGTAACTTTATCAGAAATAGCATATGTGTATAATTACTAATTATGTTCATACTATACCCAAATGCTCTTGTATTTGGTAAAATCAATATTATCAATTTGACTAGTTTCGATATATTGTTTTGAAATTTATTCTCAGCTTCATACGATTAGCTTTGTTGGCGTAATAGCTTTCGCTTCGGATTAAAGAGTCAGGAAAATTACAGAATGCGGATTAGTTATGTAACATAAAACAGTCTATTTAATACAATGCATGATTTGGAAAACGATATTCCGATATCATGCATAAGCGCAGGCTAGAAGCAAACATACAATGCTCTTATTTCTCACTTTAAAAACGTGCTCATTCATTTAACAGGTTATGGTAACGCTGTTGCATTTTAATGCCAAAGGACTGCATTCCGTGATATGAAAATTAAATATCAAGTCCATTACAACAGTTTATATTAATTAACGTTATTCACTTATATGGATGCAGTAGCAGAGCTGCGTTTTATTACCCCAGGTGTTTCATTTCATTATAATAAGTCGATCCAGGGCGACAGTTTATTACTGAACGTTATGCGCAATAAATTACTCAGTATACAAAGCCCTATATGTAATATTATGGCGTGGTCAACCTGCTTGGAAAGTGACCAAGCCAAGGCAAGGTCCAGTTGAGTCAACCATTGGTATAGGTCACTTTGGGTCAGTGAAAGGTAACGTAAAAAGATCTGTGAATAATTATTGTGCATACACTGCAGAGATCCAAGAACGAAAAAAGCTGCGCCTTCTTTGCTGCTTTTTACATCAGGTCGATACCTATTACTAATTGCAACTTGGTAATATGTTGAAGAAAAGATTATTGTTGAAACTACTTGATTCCTAGAAAAGTAAGTTTATGAAACTTGATCTTTTTAAATTACCGATATTGATTTCATATAATCAAAATTGTGCATCTAAGAAATTCTGGCCAGTTTTGTCAAAAAGATCATTTTTCTTCGATAAGCAAGTGAAAGTTAACGAAACTTGGATATTTCCGCTGTAAAATCAAGAAAGCCAGATTGTGATCATTGCACTTGATTTGATCAAGTAAAATCACTGTCCATGAAGAGGATGTTTCTCAAAGAACTTGTTTTAAAAGCAGGAAAAGCTCGGAATTTTCTTTTTAAAAACATCTCACAAGTTTTGTCGTCTCGCTGCAACAAGTTCCCTCCCGGCGCAGGCCATATTTGAACCATTATGGGCTATTGTCCATGTTTGCGGAGCGTGGTGAATAAAAGTACATCAATGTGTCAGCGAAGACCAAAGATACCCGTGATGAACTTCCTATTGTAGAGCTCCAGCCTTCCGTAAACAAAACATTGGCCCTATCTCTATTGCCAGTCTTCGTTAGCTTAATCTACGTACCTGTGTCCAATGCCATCAACTTCACATAGCTGACACCAAACGCAAAAACTCTCTGGTGAACACCCAGATAGCGTCAAAAAAGAATCATGCCTTTGTGTTTTTAACCGCTATTTGCACTGAAAAGTTGCCAGAGTATGGCAAATGCTCAACCAGTTAACCATAAATGGAAGAAAGCGTGGGAAGTTAAGAGGTCGAGTAAACTATCGTAACTGGGTGGAGCGTTGTAACCTGCAAGAAACGTGCAAAGAGGGAGGAGTTTAGATGCGTCACAAAGCAACTAGCCAACCATCGGACTTAAACGTCACACATTGACGCTATTTACGTCATCTATGAACGAAGAACCCACAAAGTATCAGGTATTGGGAGGATCCTCGGAACGTCACCTGTGTGACAACGTTCTGCATTGGCAGACTATGGTCAATAATGGAGGACGGTCAACACCAGCTGTTTTCCGTGCAACATCATTGCATAGGCACTCCGCCAGGAGGCGGAGTTCTGAGCGTTGCATTACGTCATGTTCAAGTCTTAGTAGAGCATCGTATCTGACTTAACGTTTTTTATATGACAGAGAGGCGGAGTTATGATATCATAGTACTGTAGATGCTTAGATAGGATGTGTGATTAAACCAAGAGTTAAATTAGTATTTTCTATGCTTTGACGCAGTTTCTTAGCGTATCCAACATGCTTTATCCGGTAACTGAGAAAATTTATATTCCATTAACACTAAACTTTTAGGAAAAGATTAGGAAGTCATGCTGTGATTCACCGTAACTGCAAGTCGGCAGGCTAGGCGGAGACCTGACTGACTACCTGTTTAGGAGAAAATATGCGCATAAGCCCATCTCAGGAATGTGCCGGGCATCAGCTGGCTAGAGGAACTAAACAGGAACTTATATGGGCAATAGGCCATAGCAGCTCAGCTGTTTGACTCACAACTGTGGTCACCATGGACACTTTGGAATTCATGTCCGAATATAGCGATGAATTATGTGATATAGCCTCCATGGCATAAATTCATATGCTAACCTATGCAATATAAATGGAGTAAAATATGTAACTGTGAAAAAAATAAGGGAATAATTTTTTTTTTTTTCATCTAAGTGTAAACTCACTAATATCAAATCGCTACTGCAACCTCCACCCCTATAATCAGAAGTCACTGTTAACTTCGAATTACCAGCATTACTTAACTAATGTAAATATTCCGTTGCGTAACAATGTACAAAAGATATCCAAGGTTCCGGACGTCACCGACAAATGATTAAGGGTTCGTCCTGTTGACAACTGATCGAGACGTTTCCAATACTGCCAATTCCCATATAAGAAGTCAAGTTTAGCTGAGACGTTGGTACTGAGCACTTTACGAGTATTCGAACTAACTAAACTGATATAGCAATTAGCTTTAAAGGTGTGAATGTCGCGTAGAATGTCTTACCCTAATACAAGACACGAGTAGACAAGCTGCACCTCAAAACGTTTCACAAAAGTTGTAACTAAAAACGCAGCTAACCCGTAGCCAATTGGAGAACTTGAAAGCAAGTTGTTGCTGTATACATGTGCCGCATTAAGAGCAGCATCTGTAACCGGAATGCCATTAGAACGGTTAAACCTCACTAAATTTTTAGCTCTGTACAATCAGAAGAAATACCAATTGAGTTACATCTTCGATCCGCACATGTGAGCTATATGCAGCCGTACTGTTACCTATTCTTCAATATACTAGAAATACATATTCAGGCTTCGTACTTAGACTTACTGTCAGTAACACAGAATATTATGACAACATTGGTTGTAAACGTCACGTTCGTCAAGAGACAAAAGTATACTACGAGTAATGCAGTATGTCAGTAATAACGCTGAGGTGTTGTAGTAGAAATCAACAAACGGATAGTTTCGGCATCCATGACGGGCTATAGACTCACTTGTTCCACTATGTTAGTCAACCTTCCTCCACTCATATGGCAATCCAAATCTTATCAGCTCACTCGCGATAAGTAATAGAGCAATTATCTGCTAATTAACTCCCTAAGAGACCCAGTAAATGAGACGGCTGGTCATGGATGCAATAAATAAACAAGAACGGGTCCTGCTGGCGGTGGCCTTCTATAGCAAATGGGCGGAGCTTGGCCAGGCAAACTCCAGTGAGAGTGGCGCGGCGTGCTTATGACGTCATCGATAGTGTCACACGTTTGGCACTGCCACATCGTACGTCATAGTTTGTGTCAGCTGTGGCGTATGCTTATGAGGCTGCCACTGATCGGCTGTGCTCGCAGGTGCTGCAAGTACGATGCCCAGGTGAACGTTTGCTTGCAGCTTATTGTCTTTTGAGGACACAGAGTCACCACAGGTGCGCACTCTCCAGGGCACACCACTACAACCGCACAGCTGTTAGAGCACGAGAGAACGGAGTACAGGAAGTCCTTGATATAAGCCTTAGTTGTTTTATGCAGTTTAATTATGCAGGTTGAAAATTGTTACCTCCAGGTGCTCGATATACTGCATGCACTCTTCAGTCATGAGTACAAATATCGAGAGGCTGGAAGTAAACACTCTGTACTTCAACAGTAGAGGTTGATAAAAAAGTATGATCCTTTATCGAGGATTACCTCTAGTTGAAGTTATATGTACTTAGCTACCGAGCGCTCACAGCTATCTTATGAAAAGGTTAGAGTAGGAGTAATTGTCTAACAACCTTTAATGACCTTACGAACATACCTTTTGGTACACAAAATAATCTATCCTATAGTTTTAGTTACTCAAGATAGCTGTTCGCGCGTTGAAAAAAGAAATAAATAGCGTTGTGTTCAGTAAAGAAGAAATTCACAATGCAATTTCGCATCAGAGTCATTCGAAATGTCTTTAACCTTTGACCTACTGCATGTGGGTTCTCTAAATATCTTTTTTTTTTTTTGAGGACGAGAGCCTTCGTGTCATTTCACCCTCCAGAAATTTCTTCAACAGTAAAGACAGTCCGAGCGTTTTGCTGTTTTTCTTCGAATTTAGTATATTGCTGTAAAACTTGAACAAAAAGAGAAGAATTTTGTAAAGGAATATAGAAAGTAACTATTACTGAAGCAGCGTTTCTTTAGCGACAGGGTTGAACTTTACAGCAAATGAAAATCCTGTTATTTTATGGGATTTTGTAGAGTTTTCCTGTCATTTCTTTGGTGGTGATTTAAGAAATTATTTTTCGCAGTGATTTTGTAAAATTCAATATTACTCTCTTCACAAATTTACTGATCCACCTCCAAATAGCCAATAAATTCTAACTAAAAATACGAGGAACAACCGTAAATGTTACGATATACTTCTGACATTTTTGCCCAAATCGTTTTTCCGTAAACTTGTGAGGACATTTTTACCATATTCACTTTCAGTACTTTTAAAGGTGAAAAATTTGGTAACTATAAGACAAATCAAACATATACTGTAAAACAATCCAACTGCCTGTACGATGAAAAAAAATTATTTCTGCTAAAAATGCCAAGATCATAAATTCGTATATTACTGGTCTCAAATCAGCTGTTGCAATGTTTACTATTTTTTAACATTACAGGAAAAGTAAAAATCAGTGTTTTTACATATAATAATTTGCTATTACTCCTTGCTAAAAAATGGGGCCTCTCAATAGAGTTAACTACGATTAAAATAATAAATACGGAGAAGAATATGACTTCTCAAGCTCGTATTAAGCTAAGTTCGTACGTGTGGAAAACAATGTAGTTGTGTCATTACCTCCAACAAGGAGGTTATGTTCTTGTCGTTGTTGTCTGTCTTTCCTTCTGCCTGTTTGTTTGTGTGTTTGTTTTTCTGTCTGTTTGTCAGCAAGATAGCTAAAAAGGTTGTAAGCGAATCTTTAAGAAATTTAAGGGGATTATTTGGCAGTAACAGAAGATTAACTTTTGGTGAAAATCCGTTTATCTAATTGTTTGTCTGCCTATTTTTCTTAGTGCCATAAGTCAAAAAGTTATGGACGGATTTTCATGAAATTTACATAAGTCGTTACGTTTATGATGAAGAGTAAATGACAAAATTTTTGTCATGATCGGTTCGTTCGTTTGTTTGCCGCTGTGATCGATTTATGCTTGTTTACACTATAACTAAAAAAAGTTCTGAACGGATCTTTATGAAATTTACAGAAGTTGTTAGTAATGTTAAAAGACATAAATGATTAAACTTTGGTGCTGATCGGTTGGGCCGTTTGTGTGTTTAGCTTATATTTGCATAATGTTTTGATAGCAGCATAAATTAACAAAAATACGAACGGAACTGTTAATACTATCACACGGCTTAAATGATTAGATTTTGGTGATGATGCAAAGAAAATCATGGTTTCAGAGCCAATTTGAAGATTTCGTCGCAACGCTTGGCGGAGGTGAGTGCTCTAGTATAGTTGCCCTTTCATGACAGTCCCGCCATTTTTTAACGGTCGGGTCAGTTAAGCAGGGAACAGTCTGTACTTGTGCAAGGGATTTGAATCCTGATGTACTTTGCTTTTTATCTGGACCACCGGGACAATTTATGGAAATCTGTAATTCTTACAAAACTTTGTTTGCATTTCTCCTTCCATCACCTAATACTTTTCCGAGTTTTTAAGTGTACCATAAGCACGTAGCAACTTACAATGCTTTCAGAATGAATGTAAACTTCTATGTTTCAGGCTTGTATAGTGGAGTACCGTTTGAGGACAACTGATCTATTGCAAATTATATTAAAAACTAGAGCATTCTGAGAGCGCATACCTCCGCCAAGCGAGGCATCGGTAGCAATAAATTCAAATTGGCTCTGAAACCATAATTTTCTTTGAACAAACTCCAAAATCTAATCATATGTGTCTTTTGATGGTAATAACAACTTGTGCAATTTTCTTGAAGATCCGTTCATAACTTTTTGACTTAACTGCTAAGAAACGTTAAGACAAACATGAGTCAAACATACAAACGAACCAACCGATCTGCACCAAAATTTAATCATCTATGTCTTTTAACAATACTAACAACCCCTGTAAATTTCATAAAGATCCTTTCAGAACTCATTTTAGTAATAGTGTAAACAAGCATAAATCGATCACAGCGGCAAACAAACGAAAGAACAGATTATCACAAAAATTTGGTCATTTACTCTTCATAATAAACGTAACAACTCATGTAAATTTCATGAAAATCCGTTCATAACTTTTCGGGTTATGGCACTAAGAAAAATAGGCAGACAAACAAATTGATAAACGGATTTTCACCAAAAGTTAAAATTAAAAATAGTTACTAACGAACGAATGAACAAATGGATCATTACCAAAATTCGGTTATTTACTCTTTGTTATATACCAAACAACTCATCTTAATTTCATAAAAATCCATACAAAACTTTTTGATTTATGGCATTGAGAAGAATGAGGCAGACAAACAAACAAACGGATGGACATATCTTCACCAAAAGGTAATTATCTGTTCCTCCTAACATACCTAACAATCCGTGGAAATTTCGTCCAAATCGGTTCCAAGCTTTTTGAGTTATCTTTGGTGACAGACCGACAAATAGACAAACAAACACGACGAAAACATAGCCTCCTTGGCGGAGGTAAAAATATACCAGAAAAACTGAACAACCATTACTACATAGAGATCTGATGGTTCAATCCAATCTGGAGAACACATACGCCTTCATTCCTGGGTTTTAGCTAGAAGGCTCGGCCAAAGAAAATTAGCTGTTTCCTTGCCAAATAAGGTAATCGTTTCCCTTAGCTACGAGATCTTTATATTTGTGCGCTACTGTCGAGCTCGCGGCCCCTTAGCAATGCCGCCCACAACTTTCGGAGTTAAAGGTCAGGCTGCGCGCCGAGTCGCGTGTGTGTGCCGGGTGGTGAGGGGCTCCCACGTTACCGCGGCGTGCTCTCTGATGTATTATTACCACACAAAGAATGGGATGCCCTTTCTTTTGAACATGTTCTGTTTATTTCAAAAGATCACATAACAGTATAATGTTCCGTTTTGGTAATAGTTTCTCTCATGCTCAATGTATCTTTCTCCAACGTTCCACTACAATGATTTCGGAAACTCGTTAACTAGTAAATTTTAATCTTGGCAATTACAGTCACCTCTCTCTTACGCTCCACGCTATTTATTTAAAAAAAATGCGTAATAGTGATCATAACCTCGACAATTGTTTCCCCCATTTTCGATGCCGTTTTTTTTATTGGTTGGTTTAATTAATAAAATTCATTCATATTATATATAATAGAGCACAAACTTCCTAGGGTGCAGAATAGTCTTTGCTTTAGAACTGGCAGTGGACTTTGATATCAATCTAACCTTCCCCATTTTTGCTGTGTATAAACACCAATTTCTCGTCCCCGGGAACAATGCTTTTCACGAATGAATTCCAACCATTCATTAAAAGCATAGATGTGGAGACAGGCAATCTTGGTTTCGTTATGCATCTTTCAGCTCAAAGGGAAACCATTGCCGCAGTTTTGAAGTCTGTCCTATAACTAATTCGCGAAGGTTTGAAATTATGCTGGTATGAGCTGTATTAATTTGCTGGGCTATTTCTCTATTAGCAAACTTTAAACTGGCTATAGTGTTGCATCATTTCAGGCTTCTTTACCGATTGCCTCTGGTCTTTCTAAATATGGACAACCTTTGAGACTACAATTTCCAGAAGAAAACTTGTGAAACCACAATATGTATTTTCGAACATTAAAAACATTGCTCCCATTGACAACACAAATGTTCCTGGACTTATGTATGCAGAGAACATACAATATGTATGTTAGATGCTCCTAATTGACATTCATTTCTCGAGGGTTGATCAAGCTAGTCCCATCTGTCTAAAATAGCAAATTAATGTTTATGAACTAGCGATTGAGACACCGAGGCACAAATTTAATTAGAGCTATCCATTGAGAAACTATCAAGAGAATGCCGAAGAAATTACGGTAAAACACGGCACTACTTCCTTTACAATTTTAGTCGTAAGTAGAGGTTAACAATGTGGGTGGTTCCGCGCCCTCACGAGCGGTCGAATTGTTTGTTGGAAGCTGCAATCAGAAGACGTATAGGTGGAAAGGGGTGAGTGTCAGGAATTTATATTAATTAATTAATTAATAAACGAAAATTATCAATGACAGAGATATATATGTTAGAATAAGTAGATGACGGGTTAGGTCTTAGAGATCCACCAGGAAGCTATCATGTTTGCGAACCACGGCCATTAATCTGTTCACTGGCTTTCTCTCTCTTGAAAAAAGTGTCATTGATAGGAGCAATTTAATTGCTGAAATGACTTTCCTAAATTACACCCCAATCTAAGATATTGAAGGGCTGAATTCTTAATTTTATTTCATAGTATTTCAGAACGCAAATGGAAGGAGACAAAAGTTAAGTTTCCGCAAAGGTTCCAAAACAGCAGCCGACTCAAACTGCACTGCCGCAGTGCTGTAGCAATAAACGTGACGCCCTTCTCTCTAAGACCGCAACACAATTCGCATAACATAGAAATTCGGGGCATTTAATCTCCACCTTACAGTGTCCGTCTGTCCAGAACCCTTTTTTTCCTCAGAAAAGTTAGAGCTCTCGCCAGGTTAGCTTGCAACCTAATAGGTTACTTTGGTTTTGGAAGATCTTCTTTCCTTTGAGATAACTTACGGTCCTCTTGACTTGATACCCATGGAAAAACTATGTAACTCTCAGTCCCATGAAACATACTAAATTCCAGCCAACCTGCCCCTGTCACAGAATGTCAGTTTACAGGCTGAGAGGCTCACCTGACGGCCCGGTCTCGCCAATTAAGAAGACTCGACGCTGTAGCTAGGTGGGGTTTAAATACAACGTAGTACTTATAACCCTGACCGCTCACTCAGAAGCAGACTACTCCAGTCGTAAAGGTATGTTACTAACCAAAACTTCTGCTCGAGGAACGACGCATCAAAATGTTTTATAGAGAGACGATAGGCTTTCTTACTTCTTTATTCTGTGTCGAATCACATAAGTTTGTCTGGAACTTGCATCAAGAGCCTTGCTTTGCTCATGTGAAACGAGTTCTAACCGTTAATCCTCTGATCGACTATCTCTGAAACGGCCGCAATCTCAATGGTGGGACTAAGACTGTATCTGAAGCCGTATCAAGAGTAATCAGTACGCTATTAGCACCTGCAATTCAGGTCAAAGAAGCAAACCAACGCCCATGGCTGAAGTTACCAGTAAGTTGAATCTAATAAAAATTATATATCTTGATGGAACTTTCCCAATTAATAGATGACATCTTAATTCTAAAGTATAGTTGACCGCACTATTACCTTCGCTAAGAAGGCTATGTTTTCGTCGAGTTTATTGAACTGTATATTTGTCTGTTACCAAGATAACTGAAAAAGTTATTTACGGATCCTTACAAAATTTACAGGGATTGTTATGTGTGTTAGAAGAAACAGATGATTAACTATTTGTGAAGATCCGTTCAATCATTTCTTTACTTGTTTGTTTGTCTCCCTCCTTGTTCGGAGACACGAATGTTCAATAGTACCATAACTCAAGAAATTATTGTTTTTGTGATAGTAAAAATAACAACTATGAAAAAGGAGAATTCAATTTGAAACGACTGTCAAAAACTAAGAGCCTGTTGAGATTACGTTCCTGCATCTGATAAAACAATAAGACAGTCAGGAAAAATGAGAATATTGAGATTACGTTTCTGTTTCTGAACATGACGCTGCCATCATAAAATAGACAAACATGGCCTAGCCACACACACAGTAAGCTGAAAAGAACTCCAAATCTGAAGTTGTACTTCAGCACCTGTACTCTGTAATACATTCTGGTATAAATTCCTGGAACTGCGTAAAAATATCAGCAGCGGGAGCAGCAGGGCAGCGAATGCGCCCTACGAGGCGGGTGGATGGTTGCCTTGACAACACGGGGAGTAGAGCAGCCTGCCATCCAGCGGCTGTAGACCGGCATGAATGGGGGGGGGGAAGTTAAATGTCTCCGCGCCCCCCACCCCCCGTGCAAATTCTAGAAATGGGCACTTGCGGTCTACTGTAGCTACTTGGTGCGCAGCATCGAAGTAAACAGAGGCTGGAAGTCAGCACCTCCGGCCCTTTGTACTTGTCTTGCTGAATTGCAGATGCCACCACATCTTGAAAATTCTACGGCATGTTGAAAAATCAGAGAAAGACATATGGGCCCCACAGGCTGCAAGCCAGCTTAGTTGTGGTGATGAAGGAAACGATATACCTGAAGTCTGTATGTGTACATTTTCTACACAGAAAAATTGTTGTTATCAGGATTCTTCAGCTCAGCGTAACTTAACAACAAACTGATGAAGCTTAAGCTAAGATATGTTTTCAAAATACTATAACTATAGGCAACTCCTCGTTCAACTCTCTCGCCCATGAAACTTCACGAATAACAGAGTTTATTCTAGAATTCTCATTGACAATGCCTATTATTAAATAATAATACCTCATATTTCTATTTATATCAAGCGATACACAAATAGTACAATAACATTTGATCTTCGTAAAACAAATGCACTGCATTTAAACTGTACAAATTGACCATACGGTGCCTCAAAGTGCCATCGGTTGTAGAAAAATTAGCACTCCCCTCCCTACATACAGAATATCCACTGATGAAAAAATTTAAGTACTTAAATGTGTAGATTTGTGTGTTTCAAATTACATTCCTAACGCCCATGTATTTTATTCACACAGCTGCTGTGCTTACTTAACTAAAAATGTAGTGCATATGCATGACGCATCTCGTCAATAATGATAACGAATAGTCTTGCAATAATACCTTTACTTGTGTAGCCACCGAAGGAAACTTACCATGTGACTCAGCTAAATATTAGTCACTAATGCCCAAGTAGAACCGTAATATGACGCAGAAGTAATAGATAAAGTCAACTTGACACCACTCCCTTCTGGGAAACCCACACGCACAAGCTCGTGCTGCAGATATGGGTCAACTGGCACCAGAGGAGTGTAAGGCTGCAGCCGACCTCGGATCTTCAAGAACTACGGCGTCATCGACTGAAGGCTCTTCTGCAACGACCCGTGCCTGCCCCTACCCTCCCCAGTTGTGGGAAGGGTATTTAAGTACCCATTGACAGTTAAGTTGAACTCATATGCTGACAAAGCGCGCAAAGCGCAGCGAGAGGCAGTTTGCCGTGATTGGCATTCGAAATTGTAGCCTCCAGCCTCATAACTTGACATAAGCTCAGCACTCTGGGCTGCCATTACCGCGGGTAACCATGGAGACAGGGAGACCTGCTTTCGGCTAACACTTAAAAATCACCGCAGGTCTTACAACAGTTGAAGGTCATGTATGGGTCTCGAGATATCATCGATGTATTAATACGCTTTTACCAACCTACCTCTCGTTTGTGCCGCGCTCTTCATCACTGACTGATAGAAGGAAATCAGTACTATATAATAATTCACGTTGTGTTTTTATTATTTTCATTTATTTATTTATTAACTTACATATCTGTAAATACAGTGCGTTACCTTTGATTATGCAAATACAATTTTTTTTACTTATTTTTCAAGATAAGTGTCAAACATTCAAAATTGTGTGCGTATTCGCTTTTTTCACTATTTCGCGACCCGTGGATACTGATCAATAGCCCATCATTTTTCTGCTTTGTTTAATGCCATATAGCTGTGTAATAAAAGAGAGCAGATTCGGTCAATTTCTTCATTCGTAGCAGGGTAATCTTCTGTTCTTAAGTTGTCATTGTATTTGCTCAGACATCGCAATGTTATGGCGGAAGTCCCACGGTAACGGCAACAATGATACAGATTCTAAAGCCCTGACACAGAACAGCTCAGGTGCATAAAAACAATTATTAGAAAAACCTTGCCTTGTTGTATCCTACTGATGATCCCCGCCGTATCATAGATACATATCTACGTTAGCTTCATAATGCTGCCTGATTCACATTATTTTGAAGATTTTACCGAGTTTCTTCCAAGCTATTTGACCGATGACAGCTACTGACCTTTAGAATTTTTCGCTCCAATTTCATTGTATCTATTACTGAAGAGCGTAACGCACGAAGGTAGGAACAACGCTAATAATATTATAGATAGATTAACATGCGACTGGTACACCCAGCGACAGGAAGGAGCCCCTCCGAAATGCCACACCGGAAGCTTGAGCTTCAAGGACGAGGCTCCTGGCTCCGTCCTTTCTATTAAACCTCCTTGCAGTGTTCAATAAACCTTTCACAGCAAAGAAGCTTATGATGGTGATCCACACGGTCAAGAGTGAAAGGAGTCACATAGCGCGTTGTCTGTGACCAGCTAAATAACAGCTGACATTTGTGAAAAGAGAAAAAATGGTAATGCTGATCTAACGGGTCACGGGCAGTTTACTATAACATAAAACTTGATGATATTTGCTTACTAGAGGGCCCACCTGTCAAAAATGACAGCAAAAATTTGTGATTGTGCTTTTTATTGCTCCGGTTCCCAGTATAGGTTTTGCTGTATTATAGGTGTTATCCCTGCAGGCCTGATCTTCCATTAGTGAAACGCAAGCTGTACAACCATGAGTTTTTCGATAGCAAAATATCCTCACCTGCAAGATAAGGAGTGAATATCAGCTTGGAATTGATTAAGCGTTAAGCTGCACTAAGAAAAACATAGTTCAGTCAAAAGAATTTACCGGAAATGCCCAGGGCTCACCGTATTGTGGATACCAACTGATTGTTGAACCTCCAGCGTCGAAATTTGGCTGCGATGTTAATTCAATATAAAAAGGAGATTCAATTACTTTGATATCATTCAGCAATGAAAGGGGGGATCCAGAGGCTAAGGATCCAGAGGCTGGGGATCCAGATCCCGAGATCCAGAGGCTGGAGATCCAAAGCTATATTTATCACCGGTACTCCAAGCGCTGAAATTGTATGGTATCTCAATTTCTTCTTCAGTACATGCATTTTCTCCTATTAAACTCTTAACTGCGTGACGGAGAGACTGACCAACATTGGAGCAAGGGAGGGAGCAAGGGACTAACAACTGTTTCATTATATAGTGGATTACCTTGAAATTTCCAGGTGCGCAACCTGAAAGGCCCCGCCAGACCGTGAAATTTTCACGGATGCAGCCAGCTAGTCCATAACTTAATACGCTTGTTCCTACGTACCCACGTACGTAACTGCAGTGTGTATCACGTTTTAGGTATCTATGATACGAAGGTCAGCAGACCGGTCCCACTGGGCAAGGTCTTTTTAATTAGTAAGCGCCTATGCTCTTCTGTGTAAGCATGTTGAAGCTGTATCATTGTTTGCTACCGTGGGAATTCCATGATTCCGACTCATCAGCGAATAGGCGGGTCTTAAATTATATCACATCGAGTCTCAGTGTTAGATTACAATATATAGTGGACAATAGTCGGGCAAACAGGCCTATTTCCATAGAGCATCCGTGACTTACCCTGCGGCCTCTTAAGAGCTATTGCCATTACGTCAGAATAGTAGAGACATCTGAGGAAGAAAATGAAAAGAGTAAAGTCTGTCAAAGACTTGATCGTGTAAGCACACTCAATTGCTGCAGATACGCGTAGCTCAGGACGTTAAGTAAGTTGGAACACGATAGAAAGTGAATGAAAGCGGCGTAGAATCTTGAGCCGTTACTAGTTTGGGACTCCTAGAGTAGGAGTCCGTAACCGTGGAGGATGTTGCTGCCAGGATTTGTCAAGACGATTTTTGAACGCATTCACTGATTCTGCACCGACAACTTCGACGGTGTCGAGTCTATTCCAAATGCTCACTATGAAGTCCCGTTGTTGGCACGTCGATCGTTAAAGGCATTCAAGCACATATTTGACAGTTTTTATTAGTTACCCCCTCAGTTGTCTTTGCTCGGGAGAGATGAGGCTCACTTACCATAGACGACAATTTTACGGCTTAATTGTTTCGCAGCTGAAGTATCAATGTTGCTCTACGTTAGATTCTTCCATTTTATCGATATCTTTGTACTTGTGTTGCAACCAGAATTGAACAGCATATTCTAAATGAGGGCGCACTAGCATTTCGTACAAAAGAATGATATGTCCTGGGATTTGTACTCAAAGTTCCTGGTAATGAATTCCAATATTCTGCTCGCCAGTTTCACACTTTAATCACCTTGCTTACTGTGATGTAGATCGTTTGTGTTGGTTATTCCCAGGTCACGTTATTGGATGACAGCTGCCAATTAATTGTATCCCGTTCAATTGCAATTGGGCTGAGGGGTCTTCAGGCTCCAGCCCAACGTGCATGACTCAACATTTGTCGACATTAAAGGACATCTGCCAAGTCAAGTTGCGGTCCATGCCGTAAGGCGGTTGAGGTCTTGTTGGAGCTCAAATCCATTCATGGCAGGATGCCACAGTTTAGTGCCATCTGCAAATTTACTTGTTTTACAGCGGATGTTTAACATTGATATAAATTATGAACAGTGAGCCAAGCACGCTACCTTGTGGAGCCCCAGATGAGACCACTGCCCAGTCACTCGTCTCTCCCTGCAGCTTTACTCGCTGCTGCCGACCAGTAAGCCATGCTCGGATCCAGCGTGAATAGTCTCCCCGGATGCCATGGTCTTCCAATTATTTTATTATCTATTGTTGGGGACTATGTCAAAGTTTTTTTGGAAATCCAGGTAAACGAGGTCCACACCTTCTTCATTCTCTCTTTTGAAAAGAAGTCCAGTACTTTGGTTTGGCAGCTGTTTCTATCTTGGAAGCCGTGCTTGGTGTCGGAAATGAGCTGATGCATCCTCAGGTGGTCAGTGATGCGCTTCTTTAGGAGGCGTTCGATGGTGTTGCAGACGACTGCGGTAGGACTGATTGGGCGATAGTTATTGGAGCTTTTTTTTATCCCCCTTCTTATGTCTTGGGATCACGTTAGCGAGTTCCCATTCTTATGGAACTTCTCCCGTGCTTAGAGGCGGATTGAATATTTCGAGCAGCAGCGCTGTGATGATTGGTACCATTTCCCGCTAAATGCGATACGGAAGATTATATGGGCCAGTGGATTTGTGCACGTTCAGGTGGTCACTTCTCGAAGGACCTCAAGTTCCGCGAAAACACATGTGTCAATGGGAGCAACTTGTATCGCCTCTGGCTAAGGTATATTCGTAACATTTTCAACTAGAGCACTCTGAGAGCACATACCTCCGCCAAGCGCGGCAACGGTGGCATAAATTTCAAATTGGCTCTGAAACCATAATTTTCTTTGTATAAACTTCAAAATCTAATCATTTGTGCCTTTTGATAGTAATAACAGCTTGTGTGAAGATCTGTTGGAAACTTTTTGAGTTATACTGCTAACAAACGTTAAGACAAACGTGAGTCAAACATACAAACGAACAAACCGACCTGCACCAAAATTTGATTATTTATGTCTTTTTGTCTTTTAACATTACTAATAACCCCTATAAATTTCATAAAGTTCCAATCATTATTTTTTGAGTTATTGTGCTAACAAGCTAAAATTAAAAACAGTGACAAACGAACGAACAACCAAACTGATCATTACCAAAATTTGGTCATCTACTCTTTGTTATATACCTAACAACTCATGTGAATTTCATAACAATCCATCCATAAATTTTTGAGTTATGGCATTATGAAAATTAAGGGAGACAAACAAACAAAGAAACGGATGGACATATATTCACCAGAAGTTAATCAACTGTTCCTCCTAACATACCTAACAATCCCTGTAAGTTTCGTCCAAATCGGTTGATAACTTTTTGAGCTATCTTGGTGACAGACAGACAAACGGCCAAACACACAGACAGCCAAACACGACGAAAACATAATGATAAATAATGATATATACCAGGGTAATGATAAATACCAGGGTAAAATATTTACCTCCGCCAAGGAGGTTATGTTTTCGTCGTGTTTGCCTATCTGTCACCAAGATAACTCAAAAAGTTATAAACCGATTTGGACGAAATTTACAGGGATTGTTAGGTATGTTAGGAGGAACAGTTGATTAACATTTGGTGAAGTTATGTCCATCCGTTTCTTTGTTTGCCTGCCTCATTTTTCTCAATACCATAACTCAAAAAGTTATGAATGAATTTTTATGAAATTAACATGAGTTGTTAGGTATATAACAAAGAGTAGATGACCAAATTTTGGTAATGATCCATTTGTTCGTTCGTTTGTCACTGTTTTTAATTTTATGCTTGTTAGCACAATAACTCAAAAAATAATGCATGAATCTTTATGAAATTTGTAGGGGTTGTTAGTAATGTTAAAAGATATAAATGATTGAATTTTCGTGCAGATCGGTTTGTTTGTTTGTTTGTTTGTATGTTTGATTCATGTTTGTCATAATGTTTGTTAGCAGTATAACTCAAAAAGTTATGAACGGATCTTCAAGAAAATTGCACAAGCTGTTATTACTATTAAGAGGCCTAAATGATTAGATTTTGGCGTTTATACAAAGAAAATTAGGGTTTCAGAGCCAATTAGAAGTTTCCGCTACCGTTGGCCCGCTTGGAGGAGGTATGCGCTCTCAGAGTGCTCTAGTCGTTCATGATAGTGGCTTTGAGCAGACCTTCGATTTTGTTTTTTTCAATGGTCATTCGTTCACATGTTTATAAAATGCCCTTGGGTTGCGTTTTTCCATAGCGGCTACGGAAACTTCATTTGCGGGTTTGGTAGTCCTGATTGTCTCTTCACGTCTCGACATGTCATTATGTGATTGTGCCTGTTCTCTTAAGTTGGACTACGCATCCAGACTTTGTAAGACACTTGTCGCCTGGCAATGTAATTTTTAACGGTCCGATTCATCCAGAGGGGATCGTTGCTTATTCGAACTCTTTTATTTGGGATGTTTCGTTCTATAGCATTCAGGATGCTTGTCTTCAGCATAACGGAACATTGGTCCACACTGCAGTCTCTCATTAGAGTTTTGAAGTCAGTTCTTCTTATAGTTCAGTTGCCATTTCTTGAAAATTCACTCGCTGATAGTCTGGTAGCTTGAGAGCATGAGCTTGAGCAGTTAGTTCATGGCCATGTTTGAAAGAAAGTTCAGTCATGTTAGCTATGATAACCAAGCCGATCTTAGAAGGCAATGTCGACAATTTCGCGATCAGGTGTGGAGTCTGGAGATAACTAGATCTATAATATTGTTATATCAAGTGGGTTCGTTAACGTATTGAGTCGTGTACAGTATTAACGCAATGATATGTTGTTGCTAGAAACAAAATGGCCAAAAGACACCCCCTAAAATGCTAATAACTTTATAATTATGCCACATTCTTCCATGAAAATTTTAGTGTTGCTTTTATATGGCATGAGAATCAGTGTACGTAATCATTTTTATGATAAACTTCCAGAAAAAATGTTATGACCAAAAGCACAGATTTAAGGGTGGAAATAATTATAAGACTTTTGAAAAATTGGTCTATCCGTTCTACTTCACAATGCAAGAAACTGAGTAAGTTCACATTCAGTTTGTAAACAATCCTAATTGCCGTCACGATTCACCAGAACACATGCAAACAGTAATAAAGTGGTAACTACAGCCTCTGCAGCATGCCACGGACTTCCCCCTTAATATCATTGAGAAAAGTCAAATTTGTGTTTACAACCAGGATGAAAAATCCATTAGCTTCATTGCAAAAACAAATATCCAGGTCCCGCACTATTGTAACTTTGTGAAGGACCCTTAATCATATAGAACCAAAAAACGGCCAGGCCATGCACTAAAAATTACCAATGCTGCCAGGCGTCGACTTGTTCTGGAGACATCTAAGGGTCAGTCCTGCTCGAGAGAACTGCAACAATCTCAAATCCTACCGATCACTTCAAGATGAGTTCATCAATTGTTGTACGACTCCCCAAATTTCATGTATCGAAAAAGAAAAACGGCTCCTGCTCTGACTGCTCGGCACAACAGGTTGCTTGTTGAATGGGTGAAGGTAAACGTTGGACGAATGGAGGAAAATTGGGTAATGTGATCTTCTCCGACGAAAAGAAGTTAAATTTGGACAGGCCTGACGGATCTCAGTGCTACTGGCAGGACTTGAGGAAAGAAGAGCAACTGTTTTCAAAAAGACCATTTGGAGTAGGATCAGTAATGATCTGGGGAGCCTTTTCTGCCTCTGGAAAAGCCAAGGTAGTAGTGATGGAAGGTAGACCAAACTCCGCTCTTGATACATTAGTGTGTTAGAAGAAGGTCTTGTTCCATAATTTCTGCGTGACGCACATGACAATAACGCTAAATTCCAGTAGGACAATGCAGCCATCCATACCTTAAAGCTTACAAAAGGCTGGTTTGAAATGAAGAACATTCAAGTTTTCGACTGGCCTGCCAAGTCTCCGGACTTGAACCCAATAGAAAATCTATGGGGAATTTTGTCACGGCGAGTTTATCATGATGGGCGTCAATCTGCAGATAAAAAATTCCTAAAATCTTGCATCAAAGAATATTGGAATGACATTCCCGTTGAAACTCTCAAAAATCTCATTGGTTCAATGCAGAACAGGTGTGTTTCAGTATTGCAATCTAAAGGGAATACGTGGAAATACTACATGTTGGATAATTTTCTTATAAATACAGATAGTCAAAAGTGTCTTATACTTATTTCCACCCTTAAAACTGAACCTTTTGTCATAACTTTTTTCTGGAAATTGATCATGAAACGGATTACATGCACTGATTCTCATGCCATATTGAAACATGAATCGAATTTTCATGGAAAAATGTGGGATAATTGAAATATTATTTGCATTTTTAGAGGGTGTCTTATACTTATTTCCACCACTTTATACACCAGTGGTGCAGTTTAAGGCATTGGTAAATTTTTACACAAGGTACAACAGCGAATTTTGATATTTTGAGGTTGTGTATAGGTAAATTAGCACATTGCACATTTTAAGATATTTTACATTAATAACATTTTCGGGGCTGAGGCTTCATTTTCGAGATATTTGACTTTGAAATTCCGATTGCTTTGCTGTGGGAAAAAATAACCAGCGACCCCGAGAAACCTAACCGAACCTAACGTAACCTAAAGGTTAGGCTTCTTAGGATCGTCGGTTATTTTTTCCCACAGAAAAACTATAAGAACTTAAAAGTCAAACATCTCGAAAACAAAGCGTCAGCCCCAACAATGTTATTCATGTAAAATGTCTTAAAAATGTGCCCTATATAAGACCTCAAAATATAAAAATTTGCTGTTGTACCTTATGTAAAGTAATGCCAAAGCATTTTCTATGACAGCCTAACCACTGAAATGCAGCAACAGCACTGTAGAAATGTAGATTGATACAAGGAGAGGGTTCAAATATAAGACTAGTAGGCAAATCTTACCTCAGAGTTGCCAATGCAGTTCTATTGTTTTATTGCCCATTATATATTCTGAACATTATTTTTATTATTATTATTATCGAGGGGATTTCACAACCCAATAATTGGATCGGTTGAGCGATGTTGGGCTCTACACTCTGGCGCCGGGTCGCATCCCGCGACCTAAGGCTCAGAGCACTTTGCGAATGATGTGCGCTGTTCCGAGTAGAGCGCTCTTCTGGAGGGTTC
>LQNS02000139.1:544076-561922 GCA_001587735.2 Parhyale hawaiensis
TGTGGATGGTCAATACTCAGCTCAGTAGAAAATACGCATCTCTTACGATAGTAATTAGAGTTGGCCGTCGTAGCTTTTAATCTATATATATTTTAGTAAGGAGAGTACAATCAATGAAGAAGTGTCATCAGTCATCACAATTTCACAAAATGCTTATGATGAAGAAGAAGAAGCAAGTCAATGAAGAGAAAATTTTGCACCGGCTTATATAAAGCAAACATATCGATTATTGCGGGTCCACTAGTAAACTAAACAGAACTTGAGAATATATCACTTAATCGAGGTTTGTTCGAAGTCTCCTTTATACGACTTTTATTTATTTTGTTTTTATGAGCGTTTAAGTTCTATTAGGAATGTCTTTTGTGCCCCACAGTACCTCTTGTTTCTGCTATTCACTCAGTTTAGCATTTTACTCTAAAGTTGACGAGTGCCTCACGTGAATACCTGTTCTAAATATCTCGGATGATCAGTTACATGATACCAAGTTCTATTGTGGCGGTAAAATGAAAAGCACAGGTTAAATCGGTCCCATTTCCCATGTTGCCTACGAAGCGATCGTAAGCGTTCAGCTCTCCCTCAATTATAGCACTGGGTCAGTTGTATCGGGTCGGTTATTAATACAAACGTATAAGCGGCCAGCTAATAATATTACGCGGAAGCGTTCGCATAATTACGACGCTTTTAGAAATTGCTCACCTAGATAAATAAATAAATGACCACTGAATCTCAGTGTATTTCTGCCAGTGACAAAAGACTTGGTATTCCAACAAGTGGATATTCTCAAGTGCCGTAATAATGATTGTGACTGTTTTATAGGCCCATTTAGGAAGTGTGGAATTGATCACTACTTGAGGGAACTTCAAAAACTGCTGCTAAAGTTTGACATTATGACTTCGGTAGTTACAGTCTTTTGGAGAAAGAGTACCTGTTGTTGAGGAACAGCATGCATGCACTTAACTGTTCGTTTGTTGGCATAACTGTATTATAGGTTGTGGCGTTGTATAAACCAAGTGTAAGTTGTTAGTTGGTGTCCAGTACTTAAGTTTCTGCTGTTTTGTAATCGACTTTAACTGTCGTTGGGATAATTTGTATTTGATATGCAGCTATTTACTCTGAATTTAAAATTTAATGATATTAGCTACGCTTTCATTAACAGATTTTTAAAGTTTGTCTCAGATCACCAAGTCTTTATGTCTAATACCAAATGTTAATATTAGGATAAGCTGTATATCATTATAAACTAAAGCAGTCTGAGAGAGCATACCTCCACCAAGAAAGGCAACAGTTACAAAAAAAAACTTTGTTCTGAGACCATGATTTCCTTTGGATCAGCACCAAAGTCTAATCATTAGTGCCCTTCAACAGTGTTAACAGCCTCAGTAATTGTTTTAGAGATCCGTTCATAACTTATTGAGTTATACTGCTAACCAACATTATGACAAACATGCGTCACACATATAAAAGAACCAACCGATCTGCACCAAAATTTAATCATTCATGTCTTTTAACATTACTAACAACTCCTAAAAATTTCATAAAGATCCATTCATTATTTTTTGAGTTATTGTGCTAACATGCATAAAATCAAACACAGTGACAAACGAATGAACGAACAAACCAACGGATCATTACAAAAATTTGGTTATTTACTTTTCGTGATATACCAAACAACTCATGTAAATTTCATAAAAATCCGTCCATAACTTTTTGAGTTATGGCATTGAGAAAAATGAAGCAGACAAACAAACAAACAAACGGATGGAAGAATCTTCACCGAAAGTTAATCATCTGTTCCTCTCAACATACCTAGCAAGCCCTATAAATTTTGTCAAAATCGGTCCATAATTTTTTTAGTTATCTTGGTGACAGACACACAGCCATAACCGACAGACAGACAGACAAAGCCGACGATAACATAACCTCCTTGGCGGAGGTAGCAATTCGTCTTCATTGATATGTAACTAACGAAATATGAAGATGGCAAATCTGGCAGCATGTATAAAGTCAGCTGCAAGTAAGCCTGCCATGACGAATTTGCAACGAAAAAAGACTGTTCACAAACATTACTGTAGAATCAACTACGAAAAAGTAGCAGCATAAGTACTTGCTGCACAGAACCTCCGCATTCGTCTCGAACTGGGAGATGAGATGAGGTTCATACTACAGTCTTTTCGCGAAGTGAAAGCCTGTCAAGGGTCTTATTGTTTTGTCGTTTCCTTGTAATCAACAACAAAGTGTACTGTGTTTTTTAGTTTAAATTTATTCATTATTAAAAGAAATATTCAAAACTTCACCAATAGCTCTACATAAAGCCAGATGGCATAATGACTATCATTCAAGCAATTTTCTTGTCACAGCTACACAGTTAAGCGAACAAGGATAATGTAACAAAACATTTAAATAACTTGTGCTACGCAAGAAGACCAAAGACAATCGTGTGAACCTGAGCTTATAAGATCCAGATTCTTGGACCTAAACCATAAAGGACGTAACCATAAAGGACGTTTGATAATTGCAAACAGTGGAACTAATTACGGCTTGTTTTAGCTCTGGTGCGGTAGGCAGACTATAAACAAACATCGTTTAGCTAGTAAAAATTTCGCCAGTTATTAGGACGTCGGCCAAGTTAGACTTATTCCAAAGCAGATGTACAGTATGTCGAGGTGCCGTTGTGCCACTTATACGAACATTCTCCACATTACATGCACGTAGAAAAAATACCTAGTCAGTGCAACCAAATGCCTCAGTTAAATATTTGCTTGAAAGTGCCAAAGTAAATATAGCTCTTCGTACTAAATCTAGTACACATAACTCGATCCCTAAGCCCTCGAAATCCGATTGCTGCTCGCTGAGCTAGTTAGCACATTCGGAGTTTCCTGCGCCCTGTAATTAGTTCAGAGACACTTCTTGTTTGTCCACCCAACCAGGTGTATTGACTTGGTTGAAGGACTTGGTTACAGAACTTGAGCTTTCTCTGCCTGATAACTGGTTACTGTACAGGTGAAAGCTGCAGCATTCAGTGGTACCGCCTAGAAAACCACCGAAAAACCTCCAGCCAATTGGAAGCACAAATACACATGTCCGTGAAAGTTTTTGATGCGCTAATTGCAGTAGGAATATATGAACCCTTTACATTCGTAATCAGATCATCGGTTGAGGTAATTACACCTGTTAGGATCTTTGTTTCTTGGACGTTAGTATCTTGAGTACTATGGGGATTGTAAATCGAAAGTCTCAAAATAAAAGGACTCTCTGTGGCCAGATTACTCGCAAGACCTTCTCAAGTTATCACTACACATTTGGCCACACATGCTAAGATGAGAAAAAGTTTCGGAGGAAATATAGGGGAAAAGACATATGCCCTCGGCAATAGGACAAAAAAAAAGGTTTGCGGTGGCTCTTTCACGGCGGCTTTCTACAGCGACATCCTGATGAGCTCAGTTCTCGTAGCCACCTTAGATATAAGAGACTCAATTGCATGGCGTCCACCATATCAGCAGCACCTGATTGCAAACCATTACCGTTCAGGAGTTAGAACGGAACGGTTACTTAATCAAGGAGCGTTGTTATTTGGATACCGAGTGCTTTATAGGTCAAGTGCACTGAAAAACCAAAATCTAAAATTTTTCTTTCGTGGACGGTGTTCGCAGATAATGCAAATAAATGAGAGCGCGAGTCTATTGCTTTTACAGCTAAAAGGAATATCAACATGCATCTACGCCATCCATTCCAGCCAGCCAGCTAGTACCATGATAGTGGACCGTTTGTGAATGATGTTTATGTCCAATATATAGTCTCCTCGAAAAAAAAATAGAACTGCGTGTACTTAGGTTTTTGTCATTCAAAGTCACACTTTCTTGCAAACTAAATAATCCCCTTCGTAATGTCGGGTCCACGCTATCCAGTCGCAGGCTCAACTTATTAGCGGATGTTCCTCTCGCAGGTGGTCCCTATACAGTGTAGTGTGAAACTCGGCATCATAGATAGGACGCGAACGACATACGAGTGCATTCAATTGTACGGATGGTCGAGCAGTGAGGTACCAGCTTAGTACCGAGAGCGTAGCGAACGCACACAAATGGATAATGGGACTAACTATGAGCAAACAGTATTGTAATCTGTATAGAGAATCATCAGGATTTCAATAAAGACTTTAGAGCTGGGCACTCTATTGTGACTCAGCTACACGAGTAAGAAAAGACCTGCAAGAAGCCACGGACATCCGACCTTTTTTCCTTCTCCTGTTTGGAACGAACTTGGTCTCCATCGAGAGACCGCAATTTCTTATTATTATTATACCTGCTTGCGAACTAACAGCCAGTGATAACAGGTTTTTTTTTTAATTATCGTATTTCATGAAATTTCCAATCTATGGCATTATTTTTAACCACTGTCGCGCTATCTCTGCACCATAGATTTAAAATGAAGACACTGTTGATGGTTATACTCGCTTAATTCTTGTGATTTATGAATAAGAGCTTGATGTTTCAATGCACATCATGTTAGAGGAATTTTTGCATGATGACAGTGCAATGAATATAAGATACTCTTGATAGCAATGTCATATTACTTTGATATTACCCTCGGTAGAGTGCTCTGAGTGTCCTTAAATGCAAGTGATTCGGCCTGGGAAACCTACGTAATGTGACACTGACATGTTTGTTGGTATTTAACTACTGTGTGGGGCTGGGAGCTATACATATACCTGCCTCTGGAATAGGAACTATGAGAGTCCGCTGAATTTGTTTTAAAAGAAGGGGGATCATTCACAAGGAGAAGTAACCTAGCAGGTTAGGTAACCCTCTTAAGAGCTTGAGTCCTTCTGAGGGAAAGACTGTGATTAGGTAAGCCCCACAATAGGGTGGAGCTGAAATGTCACGAATTTCTACGTTATCCAATTGTGTTTTAGTTTTGGAGAGCCGGTCGAAGTGTTATTAATGCAGTCCTGCGGTCGCTATTTGGTGGTCTTGGTGGAAACTTTACTTCTGCCTCCCTACATTTGTGCCTGTAATATCTTAATTCGACCAACCATCGTCGTTTCATTGAAAGCCAACCCTTTAAGACTATATAAATTTGGGAAATCGTCGAGCATTTGACAGAAAACAAACGGCCTAAAAACACGTATGATTGCTGTAAAGTTAGTTATATCCGCATTATTATCTTACTATATATTATATGAGGGGGTACCCAAATTAATATAAATAGCGTACTGTGCAACAAGAACGCTTTAGTTCAAGCGTCTTCGAATAGATGTCAAGTAAGGCAACAAACAGTATGACATCACTGCATCAGCGACTGCTGTCGTTGTGAGATACAGTGGGAAAGAAACCCAGCCCCCTAATTTGCGTATGTTTGAAATGGTATACTCATGTTCGTCTATTTTTACGGTTGTTGGAAGGAAGAAGTAGCTTGGCGCCTTGAGAGTTAGTTTTTTTTTTGGGAAAATTTCATCCGAAATAATAATTCTGCAACGAGCTTGCAAAGATTCTACCATGAGTAAAGTACGAGGGATTTGCGCTGTATAAATGATCCATCGCCGCTGGAAGGCTTATCTCGTCCCAGACGACCATCAATCTCCCTAGCAAATGAAAAAATATAGCGGAAATTCATAACTAATATTGGAAGACCACCCCCGACCAATTGATGAAGCTGTTCGTTTCACTAGTATGCCCTAGAATTCCTAGGAAAAAAAGGTGAAATTGAGAATGAAAAGTTAACGAAATTTGCGTCTGGCTTGCTCGCGAATGATGAAGGGCAGTCTAGTAACAAATTAATGTTTTTCGTAAAGTAATAGGTATCCTGAAAATTTATCCAAACCTTCCCTCCCCCCACCGATCCTACTCTGTGTAATATTTCATTGTTCCCTCGAGAAATAGAAGACCGAAATGAAAATTTTTACCTCCGCTAAGGAGGTTGTGTTTTTGTTGGTTTGTCTTTCTGTTTGTTTGTTTGTTTGTTTGTTTGTTTGTTTGTTTGTTTGTTTGTTTGTTTGTCTGTTTGACTAAAATTACAGAGAATGTGGGCATGTTAGGAGGAACAGATGATTAACTTTTCCATGGTGATGATCCATCCATTCGTTTGTTTGTTTGTTTGTTTGTTTGTCTGCCTCATTTTTCTCAATGCCATAACTAAAAAACGTATGGTCGGATTTTTATGAAATTGATATCAGTTGTAAGGTATATCAAAATGAGTAAATGAACAAATTTTTGCGATGATCCGTTTGTTCGTTCATTTGTTTGTCACTGTTTTTTATTCTATGATTGTTAGCACAATAACTCAAAAAATAATGAATGGATCTTTATGAAATTTATAGGAGTTGTTATTAACGTTAAAAGACATATATGGTTGAATTTTCGTACAGATCGGTTCTTTCATTTGTGTGTTTGACTTGTGTTTGTCATAGCGTTTGCTAGCAGCATAACTCAAAAGGTGATGAGCGAATCTTCAAGAAAATTGCACATGCTGTTATTACTATCAAAAGGCACAAATGATTATATTTTGGAGTTAATACAAAGAAAATCATGGTTTCAGAGGCAGTTTGAATTTTTTACTACCTTAGCCTCGCTTGGCGGAAGTATGTGCTTGTGCTTGTGCTCTCAGAGTGCTCTAGTTTTATTATGCAGAAGAGGTTAAGAAGCAATCAGTGGAGTCATGCAAAGAAATGCATAACTTCACGAAAGTTCCAGGACTTCTTTGATTGGTAGAAGGCCTATCTAGGCCGCAGCATTTATTCAAATGGAGAATATTTTGAAAACAATTAAAGTGAGAATAGGTAAAATTAGCGGAAGAAACTTCATATGACAGTTTCCGTTACTTTTATAGCTACTGCATCACATAGACGCCTGATCATTAGTTGTGTACCAAATCAAAACTAAAAAAAAAATTAATGTACATAGAATTTAAAACTTTTCTAACAATCAAAGTTTACTTATCAGTAAAGATAAAGGTAGAAGAAGATGAATAATTTTTATCTAATTAAATTAAGTATTTAAGTACCGTAACTGAGGTTCTTACCAGCTGAAAAAAACTTTAGGACCAGTAACTCAAAAGGCAGTGAACTGTTTACAACCAAGTTGACCAGATAAGGACTTAGTGGTGGATAATAATTGATCTAGTCTTGACGATAACCACAAAAAATATTTGCGGCACGCTTGAAATGAGGGTTTCCAAGAGGGCTAGGGGATATTTTACTCCAAGCAGGGAATATGACATTACGAATATCATTTACTGTCACCACTTGTTATCCATTTCTATCTAGAAACATTCCCTACCATCCTCAAGCGTTCTCTGTCGGATTCAAATCTGGCTAACACGTTGGATAACACAAAAGAGGGATATCATTCATCTTAAAGAAAGTTGTCGTCAGGCCGGCATTGTGAATTGTACTCTATCCTGTTGGAAAAACTATCATTCACCTCACAAACGAGGGTCCTGCGTCATAATGGATTGTTCTCTGCAACATGTTAATATAACCGGCCGCTATTTGTCGTCCCTTCAGAGGGCAACTGTTTGTCATAGCGCTAAAATTGGAAGCCATCAGGACAGCTCTAGCTATTTTTTTTTTCTTTTAAAAAGCAAAACTCTCTACGATTTTTAACGTCCCATTTTAAGTGCTTTCTGGAAAACTCTAAATAATCTACTTTGCCACATAGAAGCATAAGAGGTCCTTGTAGACGCTTTTTTTATTATTCAATCCTTCTCTCCTCTCTGCCCAGATGTCGCCTAATGGTTATTAGCCTAAAGTCGCCTTCAGTGAAAGCCTCAAGCTGCCTCGGAAATGGCTCCTATTGCACAGGACGATCCTAAAGATTCTTCCATTTAATGCTTGTGCAATGCCGTTCTGATCTACCACTAGGTTTTCACTATTCCAAATTTTCAGTCTCTCAGGAAGTTGCGAACGACTATTTTGTGATCTTACTGCGTTTAACCCTCAGGTGCGGCATGTCTTGCTGATGCAGTTCAGTGATCTAATTCTATTTGCTGATATTGGCACAGCGGCACCTCTGTACCGTGATAACCTCTGACTAAGGTGATATCCATAAATTTCCTTGCGTTGAGACTTTTGTGCTAGTAAGCACCTCAGCTACTTAAATTGTGATATTCTAAGTTGACTATGCAGAAATCTTTTATTTTCTTCACCCAATTTTACTAATGAGTAAACTTTAGTGAGAAGAGTTTAAAAGTGCATCAACGTAAGTTCGTATTTTCTCTATTTTTTAATTGATCATGAAGTTATTTTCAATAGTGTATATGGCCACCCTTCTGCGTGCATGGTCTTTCCGAAGCTGGCAGAACAAAACTATTATTTTTGCACAAAGGCAAGCTAGCACATAGGGTGCTCTACTGCATTTATCAGGGCATTACGTAAGTTTGTTATTCCCTGCCTTGCAGTGAGCTAGCCTCTGAACTGAATCCAAAGCATTCAGTGAAGACACTGAAGCACCAACCATCCCAATAACCCTCAACAGAGTATCCCTAACTACGTAGCTATATACCTACCCTATGGCCGTGCTGATGATGCAAGTGTGTAGGTGTCTACGAACCCTGAACTTTACAGATACAATCTGAGCCCGAAAATCAATTTGATACTGTACTAGAGCACTCTGAAAGCGCATACCTCTTCAAGAGAGGCAACGGTAGCAAAAAAATCAAATTGGCTCTGAAATCCTAATTTTCTTTGTATAAACTTCAAAATCTAATCATTCGTGCCTTTTAATAATAACAGCTTGTGTAATTTTCTTGAAGATCCATTCATAACTATTTGAGTTATAGTGGTGAGAAACGTTAAGATAAACATGAGTCAAACATACAAAAGAGCATACCGATCTGCACCAAATTTAATCATGTATGTCTTTTCACATTACTAACGACCCCTATAAATTTCATAAAGATACATTCATTATTTTTTGAGTTAATTGTGCTAACAAGCACAAAATTAGAAACAGTGACAAACGAACGAACAAACGGATCATTACCAAAATTTGGTCATTTACGCTTTGTTTTATACCAAACAACTCATTGAGAAAAATGAGTCAGACAAACAAACAAACAAACGGATTTACATAACTTCACCAAAAGTTAATCATCTGTTCTTCCTTACATACCTAACAATCCCTGTAAATTTCGTCCAAATCGGTTCATAACTTATTGAGTCATCTTGGTGACAGCCACGACGAAAACACAACCTACCTCCTCGGCGGAGGTAAATGTTATCGAAAAATATATATATTTAATCACACCAAAAACTCGAACTTTGAGATGCTGAAACACATAGAGAACCTAGGACAGACTCACCTACGACAGTTTATGCGCCCCAGTTGTATACCATTGCTCCGCTTGACTATTATCATGTTGACTGTCAATAATGCTTAACTTTATACAATTTCTACCAATTCAGTATTCAATAATTTTCAAATAAGTATACTACCCGGGCCTAGGGGACACGCAGTGTGTGTTAAGTAGATTTCTGCCAGAGAGATAGAGTTAAAAAAATCATATCAATATGCACCAGGACAATTTATTGCTGACAGGACATCAATTTTTGTATGGTATTTCGCAAATTTCAACTAATTTGCTTTTATACATATATTTCCTTCAAGGGTAAATAATATTCCGCGTGATATGACATTGGCCCTCCATAACATTTTTTTTATTATTATTTACTAAACACTAAGCAGTGCCGCCAGAGTAATGGTCCTTCCTAAATGGAAATCGGAAATACCGGTATTAATCTTTAGGTGCAGTGTTTGCCAAATAATGCCTAGCTGAATTTTGAAATATTTCCTAGTATCTCAAATGAGAAGGAAATTAATAAATGCAATAACACGAAAAATTTCGCCAAAAGAACTTGTCTCCATTTTGTAGCAATTTTATTTCAGGAAGAAAAAAATTTCTCTTCTGTACTTTAGAATTCATTGTGAATTGTTCAGTAGCGTTCGAAAAATCAGTAACACTGGCCTGCAAAAAATATTTCTCTTCTCTAGCTCCAGATTCGAACATTTCTACCAATTCACCATTCGACGCTTGTTTTAGACCTGCAGCTGAACCTTCGCTAGCACGTCTAGTCTTTTTAGATATTCCCGCTTGAGAGCCTCTGTGAAAAGGATTATATGACACGTCTCAAAATGATCCCAGTGAGTGTTCTGCAGGATTAGCACTCATGAGTGTCATTTATTTGTAAATGGGACCTGACACACCAAAATACGACTTTAGATATGAAATGAGAAAATAGAACTTATGATTGGCAATAGAACTGCAACGATTTATCCAAGGGAATGCTTGTAGACAAGTGTAAGCTACCTGGAAGATACGCCATGGTTAGTTGAAGTCTACAATTGTTGCTTTCACTGGGAGCAAATTTCCTTGCAAAGACATGTACATTGAGTACAGCTATAGCACCTGCGCCACCATCATAGTATCACACAGAACACTCATACTATCAGGGCAACATCGACATTACAGTATAGACGCGAGTCTTTTTTGAATACATCAATATGTACGGAGCAGGTTGCGTTTCTTGTTCGTCTATGCATGCGCTTCCCTGGTCACTTCATCTATGCAAGACACCACGTGGTCAACACTCCCCTTATTTATACTTGACTTCAAATTCTGTAGTGCTTAACTGAGGATCTTAATTTTGCAGTAATTTAGCGTTTTGCTCTATACTTATAGTTAGAGGCAACACAAATTAAACAAATATGTTGTTATGCTCATCTCTACCATCTCGTGGAATTTTGTTGAGCAACTTTAGTCAAGAGCTATGAATGGAAGCAAAACTCACTTTGAACATCTTAGAGTAAAAAAGAAGAAGAAAACAACAAAGTAACTGACACATGAGAAGGTAACTTTGACACAATAGAAGTACAATTTCCAACTTTCACCAGTCCGAAACCCCTGGAAGAGCACTCGTTCTTCTCGGTTTCTGTCTCTTAGTAGAACACTAGTCCCGCTTCCAATACACCATTAAGACGCTGAGCCAGCTCCATTTTTCGAAAGCACCCTTCCATTTTCTTAACTGGGCCAAGTGTATCTAAGTCAAATTAATCCACAATTAAATCAGCCGCTATTTTTCAAATTATCTGATGGAACACAGTCTTTCAAATATGTCTTCCAGTACACCATCACCAAAACACTCGGCCCAACGTTAGCAGCTATACCGGCGCACACACACACACGTGTTCCAGTGAAGCTGTCACGGCGGTGCCGAGCGAGTAGTTCACTCCCGTTCACCGGCACCAGCGCCTTCCAAGCAATGAGAGCCAGTGAGGGACGGCCGCCTGGATAGTGGCACTGCTCTCCAGACCGCCAGTCTAGTATTGGCATCACCACCACCACGCGGCTGGGTCCTCCCACGCACATATACACCTACACCACGTCGCCCACGAGTTCTGCACGCGTTCGCTGAGCCTGTGCGTGTGTGCGTGTGCCACCCACCATACATGCTGCTGTATGCTGGGCACCATACGCGTTGTGGGGGTGTGTTGCGTGCCCGGTGTGAGGGTGCAAGGGTGTTGAGCGTGTATTTGTGGAGGTGTGTTGCATGCGTCCGCAGGGCATCTGCATGACACTTAAAAAACATGCTGGGTACGATACGTGTCTTGGGGTGCGCACGCACGGCGTGCTGGTGTAGGTACGTGCTATACGTATCCTGGTTCCAAAAGGTGGCCAAACATTTTTTTGGCAGTGTAGCATATGTATGGATGTGAATATGTATGAATGACTTTGTACCGGCATATTTTATACACGTAATATACTTACTTGTACAAAGTTCTGTGCTGAGGAGGCATGGCCTGTGATGTGCAATCTCGCTGCCTCTAAACAACGTGGTATCATAGCACTCGAGAGCAAAGGTAAAAATGAGCGAGAGTCCTTGTTATTAATAACATCAATAATATGATGAAGACAAAATTTAATACACTTGTCTCATTACATATACTTGACAAGCAACTGCCTCGAAATTTTTATGAAGTTTTAGAAAGTTTCACACTGAACTGCTGGTATTTGAACAAAAAAAATATAAAACACAGGCGAAGGGTTGAGTCTAAAGTGCCGTTATTTTTAGGCTCCAGTTCTTACGTTTACTATAAAACTGCTATGGTATTTGCGAGCATAACTAAACAGGTAGGAGGAGGATACTCGCCATTTTAATTCATTGTGTGGGATGGATTCGCAACGTTCAAAAAGCTTCATCTCATTAGTCTAAATAAGATCTCGCGACGGCCGAGCATCACGACATACCTTAAACCACGCAACTTTCCCAACAATGGCTACGGCAGAAGGGCAAAGGTGTCGCTACCGGCGCTATTATTGCTCGGCAAAATATCGCCAAGAGAGTTGCGGCTTCTGAAGATAAGACTGCTGGTGTTACTCTGCGGTAAAAGCAAATTTTCACCGGCGAAAACTAGGTCAGAACTTCAGTTCGGAAAGATTAGCAATAGATGCACATTGATTGTGTTCGTCTCCCTATCCCTCTACTGCTTAATCGGATATCTTACCTACGTCAAAAACTTTGCTTTCTTCTGAAAAAAAAAATGATCAAGTAAATCAGCGTGTAGGTACTATAGGTAACCTGACACGAAAAGTTTGAGCATGCTTTTTGTTCGATAGACTCTTAAAAGTCACTGACATACGACAACGGATCCAATAGCAGTGCTGGGAGATTAGCAAGCAGAGAGTTTTGCCTTTCTCTGAAATGCCACAATGAAATTTGCGATGAAGGTCGGGTTACCAATTACAGCAAAAGCCGAAGGCCTATAAAATTTTTAAAACGCTTCATCAATAAATGAGAGGGCGGGATGAGCTTCGTATGGCGAGCGGAGGCCGATTTTCTAACATTTATATTCATATAGAAGCGAAGTCCTGAGGAGTTGGATCAGCTGATCGCTTCTAGCGTGGGCGGCAGAGACCCGTAGAGTGTCGCTAGCGTAGCCTGTTTACCGCCGTTGGTGGCGGTAATGTTAGGACATTCTCTCGTAATTATGCGAGTGCAGGGGAGATAAATAACACACTATCGTAAGCTGTAGCAAATATGAATTGCTGTTCAGTGAAAGTGAGTATGTGTTTTTTTTTAAGTCAAGTATGTCAGTAATAAACTCGTAGGCAGTGCAATAACGCTGCTCTATCGAGAGCTTCTCTCCGTGTCATTGATGTGTGTTTTAATTTCTTTTCATGTTGATGTAGGGGCTTACGCAAGGGAAGTCCCACGCCCTCATATGCGATACCACCTCCATTCATAGTTTTTCGAATGGAATGAGCATTGCGCGTGTAGTGGGTGCATGCGATTGACTGGCAAAACTAAGATTTCGGGGCCTTGCCTGAAAATCTCAAAGTTAACTTAATACGGATTACAGCCTGAAACTTAATACGGATCACAGCCTGAAACTTAATACGGATCACAGCCTCAAACGCAATTCATCGGGTCGAAACCAGCACACCTGTCGGAAGTCCCGGCGAAGTCAAGAGTGGAAGCCTTAATTTTATCGCCCTTGTCAAGCGTGCCCTTTTCCTGCCAGGCTAGACTTGTCCAAAACTTCCGATAGGTTGACTGGCTTCGAACCGTTAATAAAGTTTCAGGCTTTGACCCTTAATCGATCACCTATGAGACTCCCAAAAACTAAATGTTGCTCTGTCAAGTGGGAGTTTCGGTCGCCTGAACAGAGCCGGGCAGCTTCTAACACCTGCAACGCGATTTAAAGTGACGAAGCCAAAGTTCCTGTCTGCAGTTCCAAACAAATCAAGTCGTGCGGGCTTGGCAGTGATTCCCTATAACGTCAGTTCTCTACACGTCAGTGGAAATGACTTGAGGTTGGCCTGAACTTAATAGATTATGCACTGATTGACTACAGCACAGTTCTGTAGATGTTTATGGCGTCAGGCGTAATGTCATCTCGTTAAGCGGGCAAAATCAAAAGCATAACATTATACGCTAATCTTGGAATTTCGCTTCAACACTGCTTGTCCTATGCTGTAAATCTTCACATTTAATTCTCCTGAAGCTATTTAGACTTGCCTCGATTGCATGAATCTTATGATACGATCTACGTTATTAGAGAAAGTCTAATGTTGGCTATGATTAAACAAGTTACATTCAAGGGTAGATGTGTCGGGGAAATGATCAAACTATTAATAAAATAACTGTGCTATAGTTCCACACAACATGCATTTCTCTTCTCATATCCTTAAATATGTTGTTAATCAGTTATATCAATACGATAGCATTCATAAAAAATATTTTCATAGAAGGTTCAAACGTCGTGAATAAACCAGGAGTCCATGCGTGTACCATATGCGGCCCGTCCTCCTCCCCCACCCCCTTCAATGGGAATCACTGACTTAAATCGACTTCGAAAAACCAATCGAACGCGCCCTTATAAAACCCTTGTGTGTCTCCCTGAAAGTCGTAATCATGCCAACAGTTTGACAATTAGGAATCAGTCCAAGGCAACTCTCGACCCAAGCTACTGTCCATGTCCCTATTGCTCTCCTGCCGGAGGGATGTGCAGGCCCGGTGGCGGCAGCCTAGAGTGCTGACCTTGTGGAACTGAACGTTGCGAGTTCGATACCAACCGAGGCAAGCGAGCGCTTGCAGTGGTTGACGTGCTGACTCAGCAACTGATGTCTGCTCATCTGTCACGGGAGCACTGACCTTTGCCAGTAATGGGAGGGTCGAGGGGCACGAGTTGTTGCATAAGAACCTTCAGTCCATGGCGCCATAACTCTTAACAATCCTTGGTCGACTGCAGACGTACACTCCTCTGGTGTCAATTGGCCTATATCTGCAGCACAAACCAGTGCGTGTAGATTTCCCAGCAGGTGTTGGGTGAAGTTTACCATATATCTTTAGAGCTGATAACGATTTACTGCCTCAATTAAGCATGGCTTTTCTAAAAATAGCGTTATTTGAATCCTCCACATACGTGCTCAGAAAGCACCGAAGAATTAAGGGTTAGAAAATCTTGACAATTACCCAATCGAACTAGTGTTATTTGGCGAGCGAAGAGTCGCGGCTTCCCTATATGTTTCATTATTTTCATATTTTTATACCCAAATGCTGTATATGACAGTAACATGTTACAATTAATTTGTATGAAGAAACCTACCGCCGAAACTGATAAGTGTAATGTGAACCAATAATATATCTGTTATTATTTATACGCATCATTATCTACTTTTAATGATCTCTATACCTTCTATGTATTATGATTACCTGGAATTTGAAGATTGGTGAGATTACATAATCGGCAATAGATTTCCTAATTAAGAAGTTCTACTAAAAGCGCTTGACACGTGCCGTGGTGTTTTCTTCCCATTCCAAAGGTCATAATCGATATTTACGACACTTATAAGAAGGCCAGATAATGAGCGATGGTTCTTGGAAGTTGTTGACATGGAAATACGGGATCATTTCTTTTCTGCATGTGGTTCCAATTCGGCTAGGCCGGTCTGGAAACCAACTATTTATTTTACAGCTTGCTGCACAAAGCGGAAACGATCGCTGTCTTGGCGAGAGCATCGTATGTACCCTGTGTGTCCAACGGCTGCCAGCTGTTACCTGTTCCCTCAGAGTCTTTTAGGCTGTTGTTGAGGGTGGTTGTTCTGTGCTGAGTCACAGATGCCGTTCGTAGACATTTGTCGTGGCTGTTGTACTCTGCTGTATTTTTCCACGAGCAGTTTTTGAACTTCTCCTAACAAGGAACTGCTTCTTCGATTATAAATTTGAGCTTGAGAACATGATGTATATGTCTGTAGATGAAAAGTAACTAAAAACGGGCCTTTATATCATGCTAATTCCATTGAAGTAATATAAATAACCCAAAGTAACCTCGTTTCTGTCTCTTTAAGTATATAGATATAAGAAGGTTCACGGCAATTGAAATATTGTGCTCTTGTTAGGTAATTGGAACACATTCATTAGCTTTTAGTTTATCTCGGTGTTCTTTCTTTCTTTCTTTTCTTTTTTGAATAATTATATTTGTTGATATTCTCTGAAGCGCGGCCTCTACATTATAGATGAACTCAAATACTTTGTACCCAATGAACGCAATTCGGATAGAAGGTTCCGGGAACTGTCTCCAGGGTATGTTAAGGTTTCGCAGTAAGTCATATTGGCATCCGTTATATTTATCAGCCAATTGCGTTAGTCTTACAATAGTAACTTTATTATAAATTACTCAAGTTGAAGCATTTAAAGCGATGGGCCTTGATTTATTCTGATTTGACTTCGTAGAACACTGGGGCTATTAATGTCCCAAATTAAAGGCTCTCAAATCGAAAAATTACTCAGCGAAACTAAAAACTGGTCTTCCAAATAGACACGACTCAAATTTACTGTGTATTTTGTTCATCTGCGATGGATTCTCCTACTGAGAAGCAGGTTTTGGTGATAAAAGCTTAACACGCGCCCCTATCGAGCGCATAACTTCCGTTTGCAAAATTTCATTTCTTGGATCATTAGAGTAAGCAACCCTTTCCCTGCCACAATATGTTTGGGCACCTCGCATCCAAGGGTCCCGAGTGCCTTCTTCACAGATGATGTAGCATCTGGCCGCAGTTCCTGCTGACGAGGTTAGTTTTGTGAAGTTAGGTAGGCTCTCAATACTTCCCCCTTCTGTTTCGGGAGGTGGGCTGCCAATCGAGGTGGCTGACCTATTCCCGCTAGGCTTTACTTCCTTGTATTTCGTTCCCTTCCCCTGTGCGGCGTAACTGAGCGACAGCGTTCAGCCGCGCCCGGGGGTTGGAGATGCTCAACTTGCGCCTTTTTCCTGTCAGTAACGCAATGACCACTCTGAGACCTACCGGCAGAAAAGCCGAGACAAAAATCATTGACAATTCAAAACGCGCCCTAGACGGCGCACGAGCCTGTGGTTAAACACAGGAATAGTTCGGCGCGATATAGGCAGTGTGCCACTGAAGCGCTAGTAAAAACTTCTACTACTACTTAGAGTAAGCGATAGAATTAAGTCTGTTAGTAACAATTCGCAGCTCGAGACTGAGGTCCGTCTCCTACACACGCACAGTCTACTTGTCTCGGCGGCATAGCAAAGCTACACCAAACCTCCTAGCAGAACTTATCGGCCGCCCTAAGCTAAAATCATTAATGAAGTTTGGGGTGACCAAAACTCTGTTACGGGACTGACGTATAGAAGGTCCGTGAGACCAGTACCGCCCCGTGTGCTATCTGCAAGTACCTGTACCAAGTATTCTTATTCGATATCCATGTTTAACGTAATTACTGTAATTGTCATCTATGCCACCAACCACGAGGAATACACCGCTAGTTTCCTTCCTAGAAAAACTTGAAGTGCATATGGAGCAAATACCTAATTAGGTATGGTGTGATATACATGTAGGTATGAACAGTAAACGCATACATTTTTGTGTATCACAAAGAGGAGTGTTCACTGCATTCCATCTGCGGCTACAACATATTAATTATATACAACAGTTCATGCTTCGGCGTGTGACATAACTAATGCACTGGAAAACATTTAAAAAAACAATGAACCTTCAGGTGTAGCGAATGTAATTTCCACGTTTTTCCAGAAACCTTTCTAATTTAAAGGCTGGGAGAAATTCTGGCGTACTAATTTGAATGGTGGCTATAGCTCGAGCTTACGCTGATCGAGCGCGGTGGTTATTTTTAAACGGAGCCCTGGAAATTCTAAAGTAAGAATCCTAACTCGTCATGAGCACGTAAGCGCTTGCAAATGTTTTAGCTAATGATAAACACTAGCTGGACCCGTGAAACTTTCACGGCTTTGCAACTCCTTCAGACGGACCCGTGAAACGTTCATATTTTAGCACTTATTCAACTTATTCTTCAACTCAAGGACTCGATGTGTGATATA
>LQNS02000139.1:562589-585953 GCA_001587735.2 Parhyale hawaiensis
CTGTGGCCGAGAGATAAGTCACCAGCCGTATCACAGATACGCCAGCTTCCCGAACTGAATAAAGCTCGAATTTCCTTCTATCTATTAATGATGAAGAGCGTGACACAAAAGGTAAGTAGATAGGTACGTAGGTAGGTACTAGCGTATTAATATATAGATCTATTTCCACTGCCAGGTGGAAGCTGTTTTAAAATCATAACAGTACTTTGTAGCTTTTATGACCAGCAAAGTACATGCGTCGTTAATAATTAACAGTATTAAGGGGATACGATGGGGTTACGGGCTCTGCTTCTAGTTAATAACAGACTCTCCTATAAATTATTTAAAGCGCGATTAAAGTTAATTGCTAACTAGGCTACGAAAATTCGTGAGAATGAGTCTTTTGTAAATCAGAATCTGGCAAACACAAGTTCTACTACAACAGATGGTGCTGTTAATATACGACTATCACAGTAAGTAAATGAATTTATAAAATATGCAGGACAGCTCTTGCTGTTCAACTAAGTTTTGAAATCAATCACTGACGTTTAATTCACTGAAAAGGTTTCCATCTAAACAGTGCTAATGGTCCTGTTCTACAAAAATAATTGTATCTCTGTTTCTAAGATCTAAAAACTGCTACTTATTAGCTGACACTGATTTTAGTCTATCTGCAACTGAAACTTGACAGACACACAGAGTTCTTATTAGATATCTGTCACTCACTACTGAAGAGCTTTATTTAAAGTGCTGCTAAATGTTCCCAGCAAATGTTCTGCAGGAATGACACTATTGACATGCGAGAAATAGCTGGTGATTACTTAAAAACGGGACCTGATAGACAAGAGGGATCTCAGATTTATGATCACAAAGTGCAATTGTTGAAAATGCTGGTGAAACAGCCAAGCATTTTTTTTAATGTACTCTAAGGTAGCTTCCTGTCCTGTAGAAAAATTACACGGTATACTAGAGCCATCTGAGAGTGCATACCTCCGCCAAGCAAGGCAGCGGTAACGAAAAATTCAAATCTGCTCTGAAACCATGATTTTCTTTATATCGACACCAAAATCTCATCACTTGTGCCTTTTGATGATGTTAACAGTGTCCGTAATTTTCTTGGAGATCCGTTCATAACTTTTTGAGTTATGCTGCTAACAAATATAAGTCAAACACACAAACGGACCTACTGACCATCACCAAAATTTAATAGATTATGTCTTTTAACATTACTAACAATTTGAGAAAATTTCATAAAGATCCAGAAATATTTTTGGAGTTATTGCGCAAACAAACATGAAATCAAACATAGCGACGGACAAACGAACGAACAAACAGATCATCACATATATTTAGTCATTTACTCTCTGTAATAAACCCAACAACTCATGTAAATTTCATGAAAATCCATCAATTACTTTTTAAGTTAGGGCACCACCAAAAAAAGGCGGACAAACAAACAAATGAATGGACAGATCTGCACCAAAAGTCAATCATTTGTTCCTCCTAACATACCTAACAATCCATGTAAATTTTGTCAAAATCGGTCCAACACTTTTTGAGTTATCTTGATGACAGACAGACAGAATAACTCACAGACCGACAAAGCCGACGAAAACATAACCTCCTTGGCTGAGGTAATAAGCAGGATTACTTAGATACCTACATTAGGTCAAGCATAGCTTGCAGACATAATTAATTGAGGTGGGCAGTGCGAATGACCTGCAGATACTGGCCTCAAGTCTTTCCACATCTAAACTTCAGCTGCTCGGAGTTCACGCGAAAAATGAGCAGATGATCAACAGAGCAGAGGCTAAGAAATTCTCCCTTCAGAGAACAGTAGAAACACGGAGACGGGCGAAAAATACGGAGATTCTGTTGCAGTAATTATTATTTCCAACATGAGGTCTTCCTAAAGGCAAAACAATTTTTAACTCGAGTAAAAAATTTGGAGCAAAATAATATTATGGCGTACGTCAAGGATGATTAACGGGATCAGGTTAGCGCACTGCCGACGAGCGGTGCTTGCGCGCTGCGGACGTACGAAGCGATGACGTCATAAAAGCTTTGCTCGTTTTTCGGTAGCTGTTTTGCATTGTTTCTTCATAATTTCATTTGGGCCTCCAGAGTGTCCTACATGTCTACAATCATTATACCGGGCTTTGCAAAAGTCCTGACCTGTTTTGTATTTTCAAAGTGTGAAACTCATATCAAAGATTTGATGAAATTTATTGACAATGACTCATTCCTAAACTACTTCAGATAATATAATAGCTGGTAACAGTGCTCATTTTTAGACATTGTTGGTAATGGAAACAAAAAGGATAAAGATAGCAGCTCTCCTTTGCTGGAGTCACCAGAAGGCAGACATTATTAGGTTGTAAAATGTCAGTTTATCAACGGTGAAACGGGTCAAACACCGCCTTAAGAATTATGAAAGCCTCAAAGATCGACCACATTCAGGCAGACCACAAGTTATTCAACGGAAGAATGTTCGAAGAGCCTTTGAAAATGATCCGAAACTCAAAATTACCGAATTTGCGAAGAAGAAGATTTCTGTGTCAACCGTGTCAAGAGCTGTAAAGAGTGAAAGTGGAAAGAGCTTAAAGCATCGGAAAAGACCGCTGCTAACTGTTGACATGGTTAAAAAGCGCCAAGAGCGATGTTCCCGCCGTCTTAACGACTTCAAAAGTCATGGAAATCGACTTATCATTTTCTCAGCTGAGAAGACCTTCACCGTGGATCCTATCTTCAACAAACAGAACGATCGAGTTGTGAGCTTTGGCTAAAACATCTCTGATGTTCGTTATGTCTCCACAACAAAGCAACCGGCCTCTGTGATGGTGTTTGGCGTTGTGGCCTTTAATGGAGAGAAGATGCCTCCAGTGTGGTTCAAGGGCGGTTACAGGCTGACAGGGGCTGAGTACAGGGATATCATGGCCGCAAAAGTTCTTCCTTGCATCAGAAAAATCGTCAAAGATGGAGATTACGTGTTTCAGCAAGATGGTGCACCAGCGCACGCGTCGAAAGCCGTCCAAAACTAGATGAGCCAAAATACGACTTTCTGGCCCAAAGACTTCTAGCCCCCACAGTCGCCTGATCTCAATCCTCTGGACTACAGCGTGTGGCCGCATAGTGAGAGTAAAGATCGCCACAACAACATTGAGGAGCTGAAAGCCTCTGTGAACCGCACTTGGGCCCAGATGAGGAAGGACTACGTCCTTAATGTGTGTAAGAACTTCCGACCACGATTAGGGCGTGTCGTTGCTGCCAGTGAAGGTCCTATTGAATAGCAATGCTGTTTAGATCATACTAAATTAATGCATTACAAATCTTGTTTATTTCATTATAAACAAAGCTTTTACGAACTTCGGATGGCAAATTATTAATACAGGTCAGGACTTTTGCAAAGCCCGGTAGCTGCACAAAAACATGTATCAAGGCATCTACGAACTTTTTTAGCTCTCTGAAGGATAAAATTTTGAAGGAACGTTGGTTAGAAGGCTTGTAAAAGAGCAGTGAATTCAACCGGTAAATGCCCGTATCCAGAAGCACTTTTTGAGCCAAGTTTATCGTCTTTAAAATGCAATAACTCAAGTGAGTTTTATCGAGAAAAATATGGCATTCTTAAGATGGATTAATATGAGTGAAAACCGCAATGTTTTCGATCCATTTTCGTCTTCTACCAGTGATCTGCTATCTTCTATAATTTCAAACCACTGCAACAAAAATTGGCTCATATGCGAGCGATTGAACGCCGAGATAGAAAACTTTTTAACAAGATTGGTAAAAAAAAGAGAAACATTAAAGGACAAAAAAAATATTTACTTTCCTTGCGGCGAAGTAATATTAAAGCAAAAGTCTATATAGAATACGCAGAAGCCATGCAATTGCTAGGTAAAATTAGAGAAAAAAAACATCAGCTGCTATAGGCTGCGCGCGTTGCAGCACTAGGTTATGCCTATAACAGTAGGGTGGCGTCCGACTCGCGTTAGCTAACTTACAGAAAAAACTATCCTAACCGTATTCCACATACCTAAACTGTCTCACGGAATGATGTTGTTGAAACTGGTGAATGTTTAATCCATATTTTTTCCAATGATGCTGTAGCTTTTACGATTAGGAGAGTCGGATAGGTTAACGACGCGTATGCGACGCCACAGCTTATTAGGCTAATATTTTAAAGAAACTCACCGACCGGGTGCGTGCCTCTAACGGAAAAAACAACCTAAATATGTAATAAAAAAATTTTATCCTTCCGAGAGCTAAAATAGCTCGTAGATTCTTTGATATATATTTTTGTTCATATATAATGATTGTAGGACATGTAGGACACTATGGGGGCTGAAATGAAATGATGGAGAAACAATGTAAAGAGCTGCGAAGTACCGTACTTGAACATTATGACATCACACGCCTCATTACGCGTGATCAAGAATTGTGAGACTAACAGGTTAACCCGGAGGGCGGAGCCAAGCTGTAGTGCATCATATTATTATTTAGGTTGCTTTTTTTCTGTAAGAGGCACACACCCGGTCGGAGAGTTTCGGTAAAATGTTAACCTAATAAGCTGTGGCGTCGCGTCCGCGTCGTTAACATATCCGCCTCTCCTAATCGTAAAAACTGCAGCATCATAGGAAAAAATATGGATTTAACATTCGCCAGTTTCAACAACATCATTCCGTGAGACAGTTTAGGTATGTGGAATACGGTTAGGTAGTTTTTTTTCTGTAAGTTAGCTAACGCGAGTCGGTCGCCACCCTACTGCTCTACTGCTTTATAACGCGCGCAGCGCATAGCAGCTGATGTTTTTTTCTAATTTTACCGAACAATTGAATGGCTTCTGGGTATTCTATATAGACTTTTGCTTTAATATTACTTCGCAGGAAGGAAAGTAATTTTTTTTCTTCCTAAATGTTTTTCTTACCAATCTTGTTAAAAAGTTTTCTATCTCGGAGTTCAATCGCTCGCATCTCAGCCATTTTTCATTGCAGCGATTTGAAATGATAGAGGATAGCAAATCACAGGTAGAAAACGAAAATGGATAGAAAATATTGCGGTTTTCACTCATTTAAATCCATCATTAGAATGCCATATTTTTCTCGATAAAACTCACTTGACTTATTGCATTTTAAAGATGATAAACTTGGCTTTAGAAGTGCTTTTGATACATAGGGGCATTTGCCAGTTGAATTCACTGCTCTTTTACAAGCGTTTTAATCAACGTTCTTTCAATTTTTTTTCCTTCAGAGAGCTAAAAAAGTTCGTAGATACCTTGATACATGTTTTTGTGCAGCTATAATGATTGTAGGAGATGTAGGACACGCTGGAGGCCCCAATGAAATTATGAAGAAACAATGCAAAACTGCTACTGAAAAACGAGCTAAGTTTTTATGACGTCATCACTTCGTACGTCCGCCGCGAACAAGCGCCGCTCGTCGGCATTGCGCTAACCTGATCCCGTTAGTCATCCTTGGGCGTACGTATTTTACGGAGCCAGTATTTACATTTTGAGCATGTTTGAAGGCCTGCCAAAATAGAATAAATTTTCACCTCTACCAATTAAGGAAGTTATATTTTTGTCGAGTCTGTTTATTTGTTTGTCTGTCACCAGAATAACTTAAAAAGTTATGGACAGATCTTTACAAAATTTACAGGGATTGTTAGGCATGATAGCAGTAAGAGATGAATAACTTTTGGTGAAGATTTGCTCAAAAGTTTGTTTGTTTGTCTATCCATTTTTTCTTAGTGCCCTAACTAAAAATCTCTCGATGGATTTTTATGAATTTACATAGGTTGTTAGGTATATGACGAAGAGTAAATGATCGAGTTTTTGTGATGATCTATTGGTTCGTTCGTTTGCTTGTCTCTGCGTTTGACTTTATTCTTGGTAGAAGTATAGCTTAAAACGTTAGGAACGGATCTTCATTAAATATACAAGAATTACTAATAATGACAAAAGCCACAAATGAGTAAATTTTGATGATGATCGCTAAGTCTGTTTGTGTGTTTGACTAATATTTGTCAGAATGTTTGTTTGCAGCATAAATCGAAAAGTTATGAACGGATTTTCAAGACAAGCACAGAAGCTGTTATTACTGTCAAAATGCACAAATGATTAAATTTCTGTGCTGATACAAAGGAAATGATGGTTTCAGAACCAATTTGAATTTTTCGTTACCGTTGCCTTGCTTGGAGGAGGTTTGCTGTCTCAGAGTGCTCTAGTTCTTCACGTCGCCAAAAGAAAGCAATATGTCTGCTGCCCAACAGGCATGAAACCAAATCAGGAACACTCCTCCCTTACGTTCCTCTAAGATGGCAGTTACGAGGGCATCTTTTATAAGCAAATTAGTATGGAACGTGTGATGAATGAAAAAATATCAGCGCAAATTCTTCACCTTCACTTCTGACGGGAGGATACACTTGTCTGAGGACGAAGTTCCACCACGTCATCAAACTAAATTGTTTTTTCTTAACGTTTCAAAGACAAATATTACCATTCTCGAACTAGTAAGTGTGACTAGCACTGAAAGACGGCACTTTTTTGGTTACCCAATAGATATGATCAAGTTTATAATTATCAGCCCGTGCAACCTATTCTTTACGACAAAATCAGCGGCGCCTGTGTAAACGCAGACTCAGTGTCAACGCACATCTGTGACCGCCGTCATTTTTTGACGTCGGGGTTCACTAGTTGAAAATAATCTGCAAGGAGAGAGTTCTGTCTGCATGGCATTTTACCTAGTTCGGTCGAAATTCTTTGAAGAGAGTGTCGTCCAGTTATGTAGGAAAGCTGTATGCCTTCATACAGCGCATCAAATGGAAGGAGGATTTTGAAAGGTAGCTACATAGTTTGCATGTTTTGGGCTAAATATATTTATTTCTCTAAGAACATTGCTTGTTCAAGCAACTTCTACTTCTGTAAATGCTAGGGTCTGTTTCTATCTTACCTCTACATACATACGTAAAGAAGAGGGGCAATAAGATTCATATATAACTGCATAAATATATCAATAAATACACGTTAGCCTTTGCTATACCGCTTACCAGTGTAAATTGTCGCCAGATGTGACAGCGAAGAATCTGCAAGGATACCTTTACGTCATTATAATAGAGAAACCTACTGATTCTGTTATGAACAATCTTCTACACCTTTCCAGCTTACTATGATCAAAGCGAGTAAACGCCGCAAATCTTACTCTGACGAAGCAGTTGTTGTGTCCTCCATGTCGTACGGTAACAAATTACCCCCTCCCCCCCCCCCAGATAGTTACTTTCGTTCCTTCAGTCAAGCGTAACAGCAAAACTAAAACTCAGTCTGTCGACACATGAACTGGATTCCTGTATCCTGGATTGAGATGAGCGGTATTTCAATCCAAGTTTTGCACAAATAAAAATTGAATGATCAATTACAAAAGATTTAAATAACCACTGACAGTATTGAAAGTGAACGACGCGAATGCTATCTTTATTAGTGATAGATATGCAAAAGCAAAATACAAAACCAACTTCCAAAACGACAAGCAGAATAAAACGATCTACCTATACCCAAGGCGGAAGAGATAGAAATGTCAACAAGGAGCTACTACATGCAGTACTTAATATTCGTGAAACGACCCTCAGATTACAGAAATCCATTTACAGTTAAGTATGAGATACCATGAAGGTTGAGAGTCTAACTTTAGCCTATTCAAAAGAGATGGCTAATAGTTAACCCGAAATTTGAATTTCCGTCTCTCAGAGCTGGATCCGCAATGTATAGAAACACATCGCTGGCAGCATTCTTTGTCATCTCAGAAATTAAAGACAAATTAAACAGCATCTGTAGTGGCTAAAATTTCGGTTAGAAATAATACGCAAATTATAGATATCATCGATATAAACACAACCGTATTATTATGAAAGTATGTTACTTTAATAGTAGTATGTTGATCAGCGAGAAGCGAATAGCTATAGATAGCGGCGGAAGCCGAAAATAGTCCCTCACCACGTCATCACTGCACGGCTTAAACAGCCCCAGCGACCAGCGCGTTTAGAAGAGCCTTGTTGCATTATTGATTGGCCCGTAAATTCTCCCTTTGTGATGTCATCAGCGGCGTCGCTGCTGTCGTCACTGAAAAATCGAAGTTCTGTTGCGTGTTGCATGCATCGCAACCTCTTCTCTCGAGCATCAAAGGCCTCACTTTCATGAAGTAAGTATGATGAAATCAGTTTAGACCTTTGATCCTCGACTATGTGGGAAAGGAAGCAATTTCAGGGACTTCGAGGGAGATGCCGACTAGCTTGCCTGTCAAAAATAGAGGCTAAAAATTTGACATAAACACTTTTCCCTCTTTACACAAGTAGTGTTGATTCTGCTAAGAATGATGCTTTGTACGATTCAGAGAGATTTCGATCTAATAGAAACCGAAAATATGAAGTCTCGACTAATTTAAGAAACGGTAAATTATGTATGAAGTGACGCACAAAGACAAGATAGAGGTCCTACTTCTAGCTACGTAGGCCAAAAAGTAAAATCTTTACTGTATTTTAGAATACAAGCATCCTGTGTCTATTTCATTATATCATTGCAGCGTGTTTCACTGTACAAGATAGGAGAAAATTAAGTACAAAGACCGACTATACACAAACGTGCGTTTCTACAGGTACAGTGCATATATGTCTCTATATATGCGAGTAGAATATTCAGTCTCCGGTGCTCAACTTTCTCTGCCGTCCCTTGTGGGCCCCGGTGGTGGCTGAGCTTCTTTCGGCTCACTACAATAGTAAACAGGGGACTAGGACAATTACCCGCGAACAGATACCCACGTCAGACGATTACCTCCACGGACAGTTACCTCTTGAACCTAACATAGGCTAAGCAAACCTAACTTATCCAATCCTAACCTAATCTGAATTGACTTAACCTAACCTATAGCCTAACCTTACCTGTCATTGTGTAATCTAATCCAACTAAGCCTTACCTTACTCGAGCTAAAATCATCACCTAAGCTAAACTAACCAAGTCTAACCTAACCAAAATTCACTTAAACCAGCCTACCCTACCCTACCCTACCGTAACTTAACCTTATCTAACCTCATCTTGTCTGAACTACCCTAGCCTAACTTAACCAAACTTAGTGTAACCTTATCCTAATGCAACCTAACCTGGCCCTAAAGACCTAAGTCAACTTAACTTTTTCCGTCAGGGTTATATTCTGTCGGGCCCTTTCTTTGCCACAATATAATTTGGGCCTCAAAACCCTAAGGGTCCCTGGCCTAGTCCCTTCTCCGCAGGGGATGTTACAGCTTGCCGCAGTTACTGCTGACGAGGTTAGTTTTGTAAAGTAAGGTAGGCTGTCAATACTTCCCCTTCTGTTTCAGGAGGAGGCCCGCTGGTCGAGGTGGTGGCCCGCTGGTCGAGGTGGCGGCCCGCTGGTCGAGGTGGCGGCCCGCTGGTCGAGGTGGCGGCCCGCTGGTTGAGGTGGCCGACCTATTCCCGCCAGACTTCTAAGTTCTTGTTTTTCGTTAACTTCCCCTGCGCTGCGTAGCAGAGCGAAAGCATTCAGCCGTGCCCAGGGGTTGGAGATGCTCAACTTGCACCTTTTTCCTGCCAGTAGCGCACTGACCACTATGACACCTACCGGCAGAAAAGCCGAGACAAAAATCATTCATAATTTCAAACGAGATTTACTTCGCGTCTTAGTGGCGCACGAGCCTGTGTTAAACCACATGACAGTTCGGCGCGTTATAGACATTGTGTCCCTGATGCTCTTGTAAATTTTGTACTACTGCAACTACTCAACCTAACGCTTAGGCATCTTTAATTCATGCTGCCTTGCAGATTTTTTCAGGTAAAATCTTTACGGCATAGCATTAGTTTATAAGCTGAGGGTAGTTGTCCTAAAGGATAATAGTGTCTAAGGGGATAGCTCTCTGCTGCGCAGTTGCCCGTGGAGGGTAACTTTGCACGGGAGGTAATAATTGTCCTCATGACAATAAGCAGAGCATGGATGTACTGTCGCTGCCGCATAGATATCAGCTTGGGCCCTTCTGGGGCTCTTTGGAAGTCTGACTCTGCATTGTGCTAGCGTTGTCGACGGAATTTGATCCAAATATTGGGTTGAACCTTGCCGACGTTTTCCCTCTATCTCATGGAAAACTCACTGATAATCTTGCCCTAAGCTGAGTGTAATTTTCAGGTACTTGATTTGGTTTGGAAAGATTTACTATTGTTTGCGTACTGAAAATATTACACCCAATCTTAAGAGTCCTCTTTCTGAAAATGTAGGCAGTTTCCAAAATATATCCATGGCGCCCATCTTGCCAAAGGTGCTTGAAGAATTGGCGAGCTGTAAATTGAGTGGCTATGCCGACACAAGCGAGCTGCTACCACGGGGTCAATTTGCGTCGGAAAGAACCTGGGACGTCGTGACGAGGACCGGTACTTTTTGGCGCCGATTTTTGGCGTTATGGTTTTTTTGGTGCCACGTTTTTCTTTGGCCCCGAATATTTTGGCGCTGATTGAAATTGTAACAGGATATTTGGAGTAGATGAAGTTGCTACAAAACCTTCTATTTTAGATTAGTATCTAAAAACGAACATTGAAATAGTGGCACAATATGTAAAATGCGCTCTTATAACTTTCACATACTAAAGAAAATAACATCATCTCCATATTAACTAAAGTTATTTTTTTAATGCATCTCGTCGTGATAGTGGGCTAAGCCACGCAAATATTCTAACGGCTCTTTTCCTAACCAAACGTAACCTAACCTAACCATACCTAGCCTAACCATAGCAAACCGAACCTTACCTTACCTACCCTAACCTTAGCTTAGCTACCTTAGCTACCTACCCTTAGCGCCAAAATATTCGACGCGAAAAAAATCGGCGCCAAAAAGTCCCATTCCTGTTGTGACGTTCCGTTGTGTCGCACTACGTGCCAACGGACCTAAATAGCCCTTTGAAGCACGCCTTCTTCAAATAGATTTTAGTGCTGCGTTCGATAGGGTCAACCAAATGAACCTATGGTACAAATTGAAATATTTTGTGTGGGTATTTCTGTGCTCTCGGGTATTCGAGATATTTCTGGAAACATGCAGCTCTTGTCCGTGAACAGTAACATGAGTGCACCTATCTGGAAAGTGTTCTTGGCCCTCTTTTTTTGTTGGTCTTGTACACTAATACATAATATGCTTGCCTCCTTACAGAAAACGCCATTGGTCAACTGTGCCAATGCTTTGGCAGCGATTATTATAATTATTCGAACTCCTGGCATGTGTGAGGCCGTTGCCCAGTCTTTAAACAGAGACTTGTGACGGATTAACGCATGGTGTACTTCCTCGAGTACTAAATGATGACCGGACCGTCAGCCGGTCTTGTACTCTGTTACCTCAGCATTCGCTTCTTGAGGTATGTAACACTATTCTGTAGTAGTCAACCTCTCTTGAAATGCTTGGTGTTCTCCTTGATGAGAAGCTAACGTTTGAGACGCTTATTAGGAGTCTCGTCTCACGTGCTTCCAGTAAGGCTGGTATCGTGCTCAAGGTTCATACTATGTTCAGTGGGATGGCGTACTCCGGAGAAATTTCTATGCTTTCTGGCTTCCCCAGTTGGATTATTAGAGTGGATAGTGAACAATAGACAGACCGACTGGCTCATTCCCTTAGAGCATCCGGGATTTACGCTCCGGCCCTCTATGAGCTCCAGCTGCCGCTAATCATCTTCGTCTGCTTGATCAAACTGTCAGCTCGGCCAGTCGGCTGTAGGTCTGGTAAAGCTTGTCCTATAGATGTATTGTTGCTTACCTCCGTATATTCTATAAGGTTTTCAAAATGAGGAATATTGGTTACATCTTGCTCCCAGGATCTGTGGAAGAAACATACGAGCTGCGATTGTAGCTCTGCCCTTTACCTTGGAGACGGTTAAGTGCCAAACTGGTCAGTTCAGTAGTTGCTTTATTCCCATTAACGAACTACATGAAGTTCATTGCCGGGTTCCATTTCATCCTTGTCGGTCTGCAGGCATTCAAGTTAACTGTAAGTCTAGAAGAAATAATTGTCTACTGCCCATGAAAATCATCACCTAACGAGCGCTTAGTTGACCATCTGCCGAATTTATATGTCGTGACCTGAAAGAAAAAAGTTATAAAATCGGATTCGAGAAGCCACATACATATTGTTCCAATTTCAAGAGGTGTTTCAAGCAGGAAGTGTCTTCAGATAAAGGGATAAGGATCCCTTTCGCCATCTTTCACAACCTTGTCAGCGATCTCTATGAAAAGGTAACTTGATTTCAAAATATGCAACCTAGCCTATTTTTCGCCTATCTATTTCCTTAAGAGCAGACACTAAATAAATACACCAAGCGGTTTATTATATAAGGATAATAGATTAGTGTATCCGGCAATACCTCCACTAAGTCGTCAGTGGGTTAAACGTCCAGTGGGTCAGGAAGGCCAGTAAGTCAGTCAGCGGACTCGCTGTGAAGGCTCTCAGACAGATTCAGGATCAAGTTCAGGGTCAGATGGTCGTATTGATTTGTCGTGGCCTCCAAGAACTCGGCAGCGTCGGAGCTCCAAGCCAAGAGAGCAAGTCAAGCTGGACTCGTGGAGAGATCTGTTATTCATTACGCGTCCTCAGCTACACCATGTCTCAGGCGAGCCTGCAGTTTTCATTTTACGGTAATAATTGTTTTATTCCATGTTGCAAACTAGTAATGAAGCTTTGGAAACCAGCCCAACAAAGCACGAGGATAGATTTGTTATTCTGCTGAAGCTGCTACATATCATAAGTTAATCACAAATGAAGAAACCACCAAAGGAAACCCAGCAGGGTTGAAGAAGAGATCTGTTGTTTATTTAAAGCCATTTGTTATTTTATATGAGAAGACATGGGACTCTTGTTTTTTAAAGTAATTCTTCTCTTTTAAGCTACAAGCTCAGCAGGGCTTGTGATTAAATATCAGATATGATAATACATTGGTTTAACGTTATTTTTTCAAGTAATTAATTTCTTTCCAGCTATAAACTATATATAGATCTATATTACTTCCCCTGTTCTGAAATAGTTGCTCCACAGCCAAAAATTTCAATTGCCTCATCTTGGTAATCCTATTCTGAAATAGATGTTCCACATCTCGACTCTAAAGTATTTTTAAGCGAATGTGCGATGTCTAGCGAAATACAATGACATCTTGAGATCAAAAAGTTAACGCTGCTGTGACTGAAAAAATTGGCCGAGTCCGTTGTACTTTGTTGTATAGCTACCGCATCGAGGAAATCAGAAAATGATGAGCTACTGATCAGTATCCACGGGCCCCGCAATAGAGCAAAAATAAAACGGATATGCCGACAAACAATTCAAACGTGTGAGATTATAAAGGGCTAAGTTATTCGCAAAATATAGGGGAAGAAAGATTAGTAGCACTAACCAGTGCATGTGGAACTCTCAGTTGGGGTGCGCAGTCTAGTTAACTTCATCTTTTGCTATTTTAAATTCAAGTCCACTAACAGATTAATTCGTTATAGGAATATGCCCTTAATTTACCAAATGTACACAGATCCAAGATATATCCCTACTTTAATTTAGTAGTTTAAAGAAAATTTGCACTTTTAAGCCATTTCGGTGCTTGAACCTCTACAACCCAAGAAACCCTTTCTGACAAGAGTTGGTACTGTTCGTGCAAAAGTGTATGCTAACCCTATCTTTCATGGAGCACCATTCATACAATCTTCCATAGAGTTATCTAAAAAAACGCAAGATTAAATAACAAAAAAAGTTTGATGTGCACAGTGCATTATTAAATCTCACGAAAACCATATTGTTGCACTTTCTCATAGTCACCCAAAAAAATCAATCGTTGAAAACCAGACCGCACCAGATATCGTCATTCACATTGCCACAGCTGCCTCTGATGCTGTTCTTCACTCGTTCTCTCTGTCAACACCTGCAGCTGCCTCAGCTGTGTGTGTGTGTGTTCACCTACATATAGTGCAAGACGATACGATGGTTACCACGTGTGTGACGTTACCTTTATTAGTTCAACTGCAATGCCGTTACCTTAGCTTTGGGTGGATAATGCAGTTGCGCTGCGCATCGTCAGCAGAGTATTTTTGTGACATTGTGTATCGTATTGGGTCTAAAATTTTGTTCTATTAATTTATTGAAACATTTCATGATTTGAGATGCTTCACAGCCATATACCAATTCTAATAGTAATAAAAGCTCTCCTCTTGGCTGTCAGCTGTACGATAACATAGGACTTAACGGCTGAAAAGACCTAACTTGAAAAAGCCATCGTGGGCTATGATGCTCATGAGATGAAGCTAAGAGTATAAGCCTCAACGAAGCAACTTCCGACACGAACCTTCTCAAAAATTTGATCTAAACTAGTTTACTATGTTTCAAGAACGACAACGATCAGGCAGCTCTTGCCTTGATTATTCATGCCTGATGCCCTGGTGCTATCACATGTAGAGGCAGTACAGCCGTCCGTCTCACGTTCGATTCCAAACTAATATGTGAATATAGATGAGCGCCACCAGCTTCCTGTCTGCAAAGAAGTATACGCATCAATTTTCCTTTATTAACAGAAAAGATCCATATAATATCTACCTTCGAGATGGCTAACAACCATCTTCAATTAGTACCTACCTTATGAACATTACTGAATCCAAGCTACTGTTGGAGTGGCCATAGACACACTTCTCCTATAATGCTTTTCAAAATTTCGCTTTGCCAGGCACTGCAGACTCATTAGAGAATCTATCAAGAATGACAGCAAGTGAACAGATAAACAGTTGAGTAAATAAACAGACGAATACACATTGTCTTTACTCAAGTGTGCCATTTTATCAGCGAGCATGTAGCTGAAACAACATTTTTTTCAGTGGTTCATTTGCTGCAAAGCTGATATTTCGAACGCTGGCATCTACGAAGACTGTCTTGTTCAATTCATGCTGTGCTATGACGAGCAAGTTAAGGATTCTCTGTGGGAGAAATCAATGTGGCGGACTTCTAGTCCATTTACTGCTCTTACTGTCTCTCGGCTATTCAGCGAATTATTTAATATTACGATCCACTGTAGCGTAATCGGAGTGTGATGTTGCTTACGTGTGTCTGTGTGTCCGTATCTGTCTGCCCCAGTCTATTAGTCAGTTAAGAGTAAGCAGCAACGGAGAAGGTTATATTCTATCCGGGCGATGGTGGGTACTCTAGAGGACGCGGGCTGTTCATCTCGAGAATTTTTTTTTTTTACAGTAAGGGAAGCGGGGAAAATTGTGCAGAAGACAAGAGGCAGTAAAATTCTCATTGATTAATGATCTTTCATTTACTAAGGTTATATACATAATCGCGTATAACATTTTGTAGGGAGGAGACTTTAGTCTTTTTAATAAATACAACTTACTGACGTGCAGATTTTGATGGAACTCAATTATTTGTTTGTGCCTGGACACTGCACGGACAATCTAATAAAACGAATCACTGCTGCAAAAGATCTTCTGGAGCTCGTCACAATAGAAGCGGAATTGTTGTCTGCCTTAGAAGTTACATTAATGAAGCAGCATCATGGGGCTGCCAAAGAATATTGTGTGAGGTCCCATTTGCTGCAGTTTTTCAGTTTGCCGCCCTCGATTTGGCTAGTCTTATTTAGCGTTTTGAATAACAGTAGCCCAAAGGGAACCGTGACCTAGGCATCGTCTCTTCTCTTTACGAATGGGCTTCTTAGTGCATCCACTGTCCCATATCTAAGTCAATCTAATTGGGACTCTAATTGAGAGTACGTGCACTTCGATAAATCTACGGTAGTTCTTTGTCATATTTAAGTATCTATTGAAGATGAGCAGCTGTACTGAAGCATAACGAAATTAAACTCCTGAATTATTATTTATTGCTAGTGTTGCATCATAAATATCACATTTATCTATTTTATTTCACTTTAATATTGGTTCAATTTCCATATAATAGGCATGATGGGTAATACTATATAATTCTTTAATATACAGCGACGTTTCTGCGGTCATCCAGTCCGTTTCTCAACTCTCCCTCCAAGAAAGTGTCGAGTTTCTCTAGAAAGTGTTTCGAAGTTGCTTATGACAAATATTTGTATGAAGCTCATGCTTGTTTGTCTCTCTAAATTTGTCTCTCTGAGGGTCAAACTGACAAACCACAATGTAGCTCCAAGCACAAACTGTGTTATATATGATACATTTACGCTATAGACGCATTTTGCAAGCATAGACCCTATGCTTCGCCTCGTGACGTCAAGCTCAACTAGCCCTGTGAATGGCTGTAGTATAGGTGACGTAAAGAGAGCAGACGGCTGTGATTGGTCGTAGTGCTGGTCTCGTCAGCATCGTGCAGCTACGTCATTGGCTGTAGTGAAGATGACGGCCGGCATTGCGTGGGTAGTTTCATTCATAAACCTGAACAATCAATAGAGCAAAGAGGGGACGCAGACCCTCAATGCACCCCACCATCTACGAAGATTGCCCCTTCTGACTCTTTCTGCGCTTCACCTGTGCCCTGTGCCCTCCCGTCAGTTACTGGTGTTCATTCTAAGCAAGGAGTTCGGCAGCACTGCTTTCCATAGAGTACTGGAGTGTTCGAATTGCTCACTTTAATCGAAATAATCGCCTCCGATTAGCCTTAACCTGCTGAAGCATCAGCATTGAGCAATCGATTTGCTGTTACAGATTGAGCATACTCACTAATGATATTATTTTTAGCAGCTGTATAACATAACCGTGAACTAAGCGATTCTTTTAATAATATTTTGTCATGTAAGATATTCGTTTGAATTTAAATTAATACAGTGCATAAAACTGCTTAATTAGTTTGAGCTGAATAGTATGTTCACATTCGAACGGATAATCAAATTGTGTACAAGCTTCGTAGTCATTGTCCAGTATAACAATTTCTTATTTAACAATAAAAAAAATTCCCAACCAAGATTTAAATCATGTAGAGGTGGTGTCACCTGCGACTTCCTGTTTTGAAATTAAGAAATGTTGAATTGACTCGCAGCATTCCTGTAGCATATTAATATATGAAATAGCTTTGAACATCGTAACAGTAACTTCCGGCTATAAAGTATGGAAATAATAAAAAGAGATTTCGCATTCCGGTTTTTGTAAGCTTCGTTATTGTCTAGAAAACAGCATTCGGCGTGCTCATGCACAATGAGATTTCCTAGAAATTCTTTCACATCTATTTTTATTGAGCATATTGCAGGCTTTTACGTGTGTACCAGAAAATTAGTCGGGACACTTCTTTCTCTGCGGGCCATTCAGGAATAGATCAGTAGAGGCCTCTGTTAATTTTCAAAGTTAGTACAAACAAACATCATTTCTGGGTCTACCAATGTGTAACATAACTCCACATATTTGCCGTAGTCATCAAAAATATAGATTAGTGCTCCCACTGCCCTCTGCAGTGTTCAGCAAACATAATAATAATGCCATATATTTCTCATCTGGAGACTGTGTCCATGAATGAACCTTGCTTGCACGGCGTCTATAGTCACGATTGTCGTTCATAACAAATGTAGTACACGCATTATCATGGGTGCGAAGCTTCTCTTTGAGACGTAACTAAAATTTCACCAAATCCTTGTGAGCTGTGGAACAAGCAAATAACTACTGACAACATCCATCATGAACTGACATGGTACGAGTTCCAACTTACTTTCTAAGATTTTTTTCTCTTTTCGGTGAAGTGTGTGTCGCAGTTGATAGTCTAGACAGTTGCAGGTGCAGCTTGCACTGCTGCACTTCATTCATGGAATAGCCAATCTTATCCACTCTCTCAGCTTCGCTCTTGTCCTCTCTTTCTCGCTCACTTCCCTTCCTAGCTATACCTGACCCCCAACATGACCCCTCTTCATCTTCTTTGAGGCCCCCCCAAGTTCATTCATGGAAGCTCCCTACACCTCCTTGTCGTCCTCTCTACCTCCATCCCCCTCCCTTTGTGGGTGGTGTGATGGGGATGGTAGCCACCCCCATTCTACTTCCGGTACACCCCTGAAAAATGTAGTACACGTGGATTTGATTCTATGTCTTTCAGAACATTTGCACTCATTTTTCAGTATTTTTTTTATTGGGTGTATCACGCTTTTACTGCCTGACCAAAAAGCTTGTAAATCGAAATAATGCATCTACAAGTTTAAGCTATGGACATAAACCACTTTTATTGATTGTACCACACGATCATAGAAACTGTTGGAAAAATATTTATTAGACAATATACATATAAAGTCTACAATACTTGTAAGATGACAAACAGTGCGTACAGACTAATATGAAGAGTTGAAGATACTATGTAAGACTAGTTAAAATCGTGTAGTAAGCAGGGTTCACCTGTAGATAATACTGGCTTTCCTACACAGTAAGTTTAAATATGGTTTACAGCGAGGAGCTTGCAGCATCACTGACACACGTCAGTAACTATTCATGGAAAAGTAGAGCCACATACAAGACGGTGTATTGTTCTATTGATTCACTGATTATTTCATGTCTTTGGTGCGACGTGTCAACTTGCAGGCGAGTCAGACGTCTGTGTACTTATCAACAGAGGGGACAACTTGCAGTGCGCCATGTCAGCATATAACTGCCAGGAACTATACCGCGGCCAGTCAGTTCAGCCCTGTGCCGTTTATATTAAACTGCTGCTCTAGTGAGAATGGCGCTTTTGAAAGGTGACCAACCAGTCAAATTGGATTTCAAGTGGGTTGTTTTTCTCAACAGAAGTTATTTTCTTATGACAAGTGGAATGCAATTTCTGTAAATACTTACCTAGGTTTAAAAATGGTATCGTACTGCCTACTGTTATGCGTTTTAATATACTACTAGCTGGACCCGTGAAATTTTCACAGCTTTGCAAGGCCTTTCAGACACACCAGTGAAACGATCATATTTTAGCATGGTAACACGATACTTCAACACAGGGACTCAATGTGTGATATTTTAAGTTCATCTTCTTGGTTGATAATATTATTCATAATTCCCTGCAGTGGAGCAGCCAGGAGAGGATCGTGGGGGACACACTCCCTCCCTAAAAAGTTTCACACACCCTTCACTGGAAATGAGGCCTTGAAAAAAAATGTACTGCTTAGGGCCTAGCTTTTGTGTCTCTCTGCTCCCCCCCCCCTTGAATTTTGCTAGCACTCCTAGTGCCCACTCCCACATGGAAATTTTCCAGGTACCAACCCGTTCATTCAGAATAGCCCAGGGACATAAAAATTATTAAAAAGGCATTCCCCAGCTGCACAGGACTGCTGATCTCCGCATATCATTGCACCCGTGGAATATTTATACTGTATAAGCTAGCAGCACTCGTGAAACGTTCACTGTCTGGCTTAAGGCGCTTCAGATAGATCAGTGAAACCTTTGCATTGTACCATGGCAATTCCCCAGCAACATCACAAACAACACGAGATTCGTTGCATGATATCTTTTACGTCCAGCCTTTTTACTGATAATAATTACTGAAGCTACCCCATGGAATATATTTATAAGTTGCTCTGTATAACTGGATCCGTATAATTCCTTTGGCAGCAAACCACGATACAGGTTCCAAAAGCTTTATTCTTAAAAATGTCGAGCGTATAAACAATTAAAAAGACCTGGCTTGTGGCAGAGAGATAAATCACCAGCCGTATCACAGATACGCCAGCTTCCCGAACTCAATAAAGCTCAAATTTTCTTCTATCTATTTGTGATGAAGAGCGTGACACAAAAGGTACGTAGGTACTAGCGTATTAATATATAGACAAGTGGACCCGCGCAAGGAGCTTCAATAGAGGAGGAGGGAGCCCTATGGCCCCTTCACAGATTCGCCAGCGAGTCAACCACATCTTTTGTGGCTGTGAGACGCGTTCATGAATCGCATAGGTGGAAGTAATGGGGAGCAGCGAGCTTTACGGGGGAGCAGCAGACAAACCGATGTACTGATATGCAATTGGTGCATACGGAGACTGGCTGCAGCCATAAGCGACTCTTTACTGACATGCAATTGGTGCATACGGCGACTGGCTGCAGCCATAAGCGACTCTTGAGCTTTACGGACGAGGCTCCTGGCTCCCTCCTCTCTATTGAAGCTCCTTGAACCCGTGCGTGGAAAAATTCACGCAATAATCGATATGTTTGCTTAATAAAATCCAGTGCGGAATCTTTGCTTCTTTGAAGTGCTTCTTCATTATCTTCATTGATTACTTGACGTCCTCTCATCCTTAGGTTCTTTCCTCTCCATTCACCTCCTTTCACGTGCTTCTTCCATATTGACAGGCAGAAGCAAAATCTTGAGTAAAACACTGCAATAAACTTGAATGCAACGCCAGTCAGCTTAGGCCCCATATACAATGTGAGCCATCGTAGCCATGATACCGCCAAACTCAAAAATCTGCTTCATTAAAGTGCTGAAATTTTGGCCGATGAAGAGATAACTGTTCCGTCAAAGAAAACCAATAAGCTAGAAGAAATAATTATCTACTGCCCGTGAAAAATCATCCCTCGTTTTGATGATCTACTGAATTTGTACGACGTGACCTGACAGAAAAAAGTTATAAAATTAGACACTAGAAACTGCAACTTTCTTTGCTTCGATTGCAAGAAGTGTTTCAAGCAAGAGTGGCTTCAGATTAAGCGATAGAGATCCTACTTTAGCCATCTTCTGCAGCCTGGTCATCGATCTTCATGAAAACGCGACTTAATTACAAAATCTGCAGCCTGGCCTATTTTCCACCTAACTATTTTCTTAAGAGCGGACACGAAATAAATAAATACACGAAGCGTTTTATAATTTTAGGATAAGCAATATTGCAACACTCCCAACTACCTGGCGTGCGATACCACGAGACATCTCACGGGTTGTCTTAAATTTATATTTACGGTAACTAGGCACGAGATAGCTCAGAGTACACCGCTGGCCGCTTTTCTCAAGTAATCAGATAAAAACCGTGTAACTTTTCATTTCCCTATCAAAATTAAATTGTAAGCCGCTCCAGAAGCTAAAATCGAAAAACAGTCACGAGGTGGACAAAACTTTCGTTAGGGTTAGGACGACGTACTTTAGTTCTCATCCTAAACCATAATTAAATTTTGACTTCTACATGCGAATAACTTCATTTAGTGTGGACTAGATAATGCTACACTCTATGGGTTGCTATCATAAATTTTTATTATTTCCCTAACAAAATTTAGGGCCGCCGCGGCGTTGCAGCAAAGATGAATTAAGGTTTTGCGTCTGTGACGGCCCTGATTTTTGGTAGAGTTTCCCTTGCAATCACACGTGGCCCGGTGTTCTCCGTACAGCACAGGCGTGTGTCACAGGCTTGTTCTTAGGCTCTAAATAGCACTGCCGCTTGAGTTGGTAACAGATGCCTTTCATGACGGGTTGTTGCACCAAAGACGTGTTTCTCGTGTGTCGCTTTGAAGCGTCATTTACGATTGCTGGTGAGCCCGCGTGTGCAGTCGATGTACGACGAACTCACACTGTTCGGAACCGGTCGTCCAACGAGCGTGCCGTACATGTGCACCATCTTTTGGTTGCCTTATGAGGATAGAAAAAGGGAGGCTATTGAACTGAAGGACTGAGGGTAGGGACTTACTACTATGAAAATGATCCTTTGGTTTATGGTCATGGAAATAAATGTGGCTGCTTTCATCATTCGGTCTGCGTACTGCTGTGGGTTTACTGTTTGCCTCATGATAAGCACGGCAGGAGTTTGAGCTGCATTGAAACTCACAGAATCGAGTCATCAATAATGAAAGAACGGATGACGTTTCTAACTGATAAACTAATGTGCCGAACAGCCGCAACTCTCAAATGCTGTATTGGTAAAATAGTCAAATCGTTTACAATGTGCTTGCGTATCGTTACAACACAAGATTAAGTAATATTATTTAAAAACGCATTTGCACCATGGTCATGTTTAATCTACCATGAGAGTAGAATATGCTTATCATGCAACCTTTTATAGCTTAAAGCAAACTTTCATTTCTTTCAGGATTGGCTATATTTAATAATGTCCCTCAATGAGAATAGTGAGCGTAAATTGGTTCATCTGTGGTCTGGATTATTAAAGATAAGCACTATTTAGACCCGCAGTAGCAGTAGACTAAAGGTTCTGACATTGACTCTCAAGGCCACAGGTTCAAACCTCTCTACCAAGGAGGCAAGTTCGTCGCGGCACTTGACGTGATCAGTCAGCAACTGGTCTCCGTACTGCTGTGGGTTTACTGTTTGCCAACAATGGGGAGTATTAGGGGCGCAAATCATCGCAAGGAGCCTTCCGCCATTGGCGCCATAGCTCTAGACGATCAGTGGTCGACTGGAGTCGTATACTCCTCTGGGGCCTGTAGGCCTATATCTGCAGCACAGGCCAGTGCGTATGAGATTTCCAGTTGAGAGTGCAGTCAAGTTGACTTTACCTTTATTTGATCTATCTTTTCCAAAGCAGTTTAACTTTGGAAGTATGAGTTGAAATTATACGGTATCTTTCTTAGTTATAAAATTTTAGTACTCGAAGAATAACTCACGTCTCCCGAATGTGTATACAACAAAATTCAAATCAATTATAATTTGAGCTAGTGGCCCCGTGCGTGAAAAAATTCACGCAACAATACATATATAAATTTGCTTAATATAGGCCGGTGCGGAATCTTCTCGTCTTTGACTTGCTTCTTCTTCATTACAAGAAATTTTTAATTACATTTCTTCATTGAATGTACTTTCTTTACTAAAATACATATAGAGGAAAGCACTACGACAGCCAACTCAAACTAGAGCACTCTGAGAGCGCATACCTCCGCCATGTAAGCCAACGTAGCAAAGCCTCAAATTGGCTCTGAAACCATAATTTCCTTTGCATAAACTCGAAAATCTAATCATTTGTGCCTTTTTATATTAATAACAGCTTGTTTAATTTTTTTGAAGATCCGTACATAACTTTTTGAGTTATACTGTTAACAAACGTTATGACAAATATGAGTCAAACACAAACGAACCAACCGATCTGCACCAAAATTTGATCATTTTGTCTTTTACCATTATTAACAACTCGTATAAATTTCATAAGGATCCATTCATTATTTTTTGAGTTATTGTGCTAACAAGCAAAAAATTAAAAACAGTGACAAACGAACAAACGGACCATTACCAAAATTTGGTCATCTACTCTTTGTTATATACCTAACAACTCATGTTAATTTCATTAAAATCCATCCATAGCTTTTTGAGTTATGGCATCAAGAAAAATGACGCAGACAAACAAACAAACGGATGGACATATCTTCACCAAAAGTTAATCATCTGTTCCTCCTAACATACCTTACAATCCCTGTAAATTTCATTCAAATCGGTTCATAACTTTTTGAGTTATCCTGGTGACAGACAAACAGGCAAACAC
>LQNS02000139.1:638072-649053 GCA_001587735.2 Parhyale hawaiensis
CAACTTGATGACTGTACACTCAACTTGATGACTGTACACTCAACTTGATGACTGTACACTCAACTTGATGACTGTACACTCAACTTGATGACTGTACACTCAACTTGATCACTGTACACTCAACTTGATCACTGTACACTCAACTTGATGACTGTGCACTCAACTTGAATACTGTATACTTAACTTGATTACTGTACACTCAACTATTCCAAGGCACCGACTTTTTTTCGCCATTTGAATGAAATCTGAATTTTCTCCTATCTTATTCCCATAGAGCCTGACAGGAAAGATATAAATATATAAATAAATAAATAAATAAAAACACAACGTGAATTATTATATAGTAGATTGATAGGTTACTTCCCATTCTTCTCCTAAAATTTACGCAAATGCAAACGACTGTCTCACTGCTTTACAGGTATTGCATGTGTATAATGCACATCTCAGCAAAATGCTTTCTCTTCCGTTATGGAAATGTGATAGCCCAGCACCATAAAATATCGAGTGCAAAGTTCCGTGCTCCTCTTTACCGAGTGGTGTTCAGTTTGAAAATGCGAGAAAATAACTTGAAACGCCAATTTTTTACACAAACCGAACGCTATCGTGACAGATATGTTCAGGCCCGATCTACCAGGGTTACCGCGCCTTTCTGTTTTTTTCCAAGATCATGTTATTTTGAACTTAACCTCAAAAGCTAGGAATGTGCGCGAAAAAAGTGATAATTTGGGATTTTCGACTAAAATTCATAGTGGCCTTAATCTGGAAACGCAAAACAGCTGGTCAAATCTAAAGACGTTAAGATTTTCCGAAAATTTTGCCAGGATCCAATAAAAAAAACACAGTTGTTGGTCGCTTTCTTGCTCTCTTGCTCCCTTGCTCCCTTTCTCTCTTGCTTGCTCCAATCAAGGAGCTTGTATAGAGAAGGAGTGAGCCAGTAGCCTAGCCCGTTGAAGCTCAAGAGTCTCTTATGGCTGTCAGCCAGTTGTCCCATGCACCAATCGCATATCAGTAAAGAGTCTCTTATGGCTGCAGCCAGTCACTTAAGCACCAATCGCATATCAGCAACTCGGTTCGTCTGCTGCTCCCCCGTGAAACTCAGTGCTCCCCCGTCTTTCCCACCAATGAGCGTGTCAGCCATAAGAGATCTGGTTGACTCGCTGGCAAGTCTGTAACTGGGCCACAAAGCTCCCTCCTTCTTTATTGAAGCTCCTTGGCTCCAATGTTGGTCCGTCTCTTCGTCACGCAGTTAAGAGTTTAATAGGATAAAATTCATGTACTGAAAAACAAGTTGAGTTACCATACAATTGCACTACCGGTGACAAATATAGTTCTGGATCTCCGTCCTCTGGATCCCCAGCCTCTGGATCCCCGCTTTCGTTGCTGAATGATATCGAAGTAGTTGAATCTTCACGCTGAGTAGACGCCATTTTATATTGAATTTACAACGCACTTGAACGCAGCCAAATTTCTACTCTGTCGGTTCAACAATCAGTTGGCATCCACAATACGGTGAGCCTGGGCATTTCCAGTGAATTCTTTTGACTGAACTATATTTTCTTAGTTCAACTTAACGCTTGATCAATTCCAAGCTGATATTCACTCCTTATCATGCAAGGGGAGGGATACTTTGCTATTGCAAAACTCATGGTTGTACAGCTTGCATTTCACTAATGGAAGATCAGGCTTGCAGGGATGAGACCTGTAATACAAGAAAACCTATACTGGGAACCGGAATAGTAAAAAGCTCAATCACAATATTTTTGCCTTCATTTATGACGGCTGGGCTCTCTAGTAGCTTACTTGCTCTTTGCACCCTTGCTCCCCTAAGATGTAGTTATGATAGCTTCCGCGTTATCCAAAGCTTTAAAAATAATTTTCAAACCAGCAAATGTTTCTTCAATTTCGATACATTGTCTACTGCGTTGACTCCAACTACAGCGCATGGATGCACCGGGGTGGCAGGATCCTCCTGCATAAGGACTTCAAAGGTGGCACATCTGCGTGAAACCCTTGTGCAGGAGGATGCTGCCGCCCCGGTGCATCTATGTTTTGTAGTTTGAGTCAACGCAGCAGACAATGTATCAAAATTGAAGAAACATTTGCTTGCTTGAAAATTATATTTAAAGCTTTGGATAACACGGTATTATAACTACGTCTTATTGTGATATCCTGCCAAAATTTTCGGAAAATCTTAATGTCTTCAAATTCGACCATCTTCGATCCTCCCACCTGATGGGCCGAGGTACGGCGAAACTCGTCGTGGGTAACCCAATTTCTAATTTTCTTTCTCGTTATATTACTACTATATTGAATAGTTTAAGCCTCCGCTTCCACAACAGCGGCGATCTTACAGAGGAAGAAGCAAGGGACATATAATATGACGATAGAAATAGGGCATCCATTCACGAAGGTGTTCCAACACAGGATTAATGCGCATGGGAACAGTAAATTGGGAGAGAAGAGGGAGATCAGAATAAAGCATGAGCAAGTAAGAGTACGAAAATGGAAGGAAACAAAGTGGGCACGAAAGACAGACGACCCAAAGGCCTAGCTAATGGCTAAGGTAACCTACACGAGCCTTCTGGGGTCGCCACGCCCCATAACGTAGGATGGGCGAGCCTAACTAACCTAACCTTATGGCCTTTGCACTTTTCTTATATATCCTCAAGGAAAACCTTCCTAACTTATCTGTGCACCGTGAGAAATCATTTTGTTAAGTTGGGTCTGTTCTATTTTGTAGCAAGTCACGTTCAGCAGGAAGTTCTTCATAAGCTCCTTTAGCCAGGCTAGGCATTCTTGCCGTACCCGCTTTACTTCTTTTTTACGCTCTCAATATTCTTTATTCTATTCTTCCATTGGTTTTTACTCCGTCTATAAGCGGTAATTTTACTTGCGTTGCCGCTGTTTATATGCTCTTTCTTCCATGCTTGTACCGAAAACTACCTAGGGTATGCCAGTGGCTATGGAGGTTTAACTCTGTAAGGACCAGTGTACTTCAACAAGGTTTCAATTGTGTTTGTACAACAAACTTCACAAATGCCATGTCAATATTGTTCCTATCATAAGTTTTATATAAATCCTGCAACCTGCCTCATAAACATTGTATTGCCATTCTCTCAGCCAACTTCATAAGTGTTTCACTGTTGTTCATTCAACAAACTTCATAAACGTTTCAGTGCTATTCCTGCGACAAACTTTTTAAGCGAGGTTTCAATCATTCTTATTTCTACGACAAGCTAACTTTTATTTTGTCTTTTGAATTGATATATGTACCTGTAATGTAATCTTGATAGTCACCGTATTCTCTGCAATATCACCTCACTATAAATTTTTAGATAAATATCTCTTTCAGCTCATAGCTACATGTTTGTGCAGTGTGCATAATTACCATTATATTTTTTGTTAGCATCTCTAATTTCAATTAACTGTATCGCATGTTGTTCACAGATCAAGTCGCAGGCAACCAATGGTTTTCAGGCATTTATAGTCCACTACAGAGACGATCCTGACCAACAGAATCTCATTGACTGGATACAGGAAAAATGGGTTTGTTAAATTATGTGCAGTTATCCTGAGTTCCTGCTGTTAGCTTACACTTCCTCTAGCTAATCTCTGAATGAAAGCCTTTGTTAATGAGTCACTTGAGTAGTTGTGCTCAATGAAGTTTTTTTTATGTACGTTTACTCTTAACAACTAGTGGCGGCTGCACACGATTGTCAGCCGAGAGAACCATCGGGGACGCGCAGATTACTGGGCGCAAAGTTTCATTGCCCTGTCTAGTGTCCACTCGTGATGGTGTTGAGTGTTCTGATTGTCAAATGAATGCGAGCTCCGCTGTAAAGCCCGTCTTTGTCATGCTTAGCTACAGGTTCAACAGCAAAAGGAAAATAAATGTACTAATATGTAACTACCCATTCAGTTCGCCATTAGTGTTAGCTAGATGTCTATGATGAAATGTATCAAAACGAATAAACTATCGTCACTACGAGAGTAAATTCTTCCTGAATTTTGATATATACTACCGATGATTTTACTAAATTTCACTCAGTTGACCTGATAATCGCAGTCAGAAATAGAGGATGCTCATTCCTTGAAAATTTGCGCAAATTTCTGAGTTGACCAATTTCGTGACATCAGTTACTTATTCAAAACTCATTCATTTTACTTTTGTGTGAACCCACCTTAAAGATTCCATGTAGGACTTTCATGCTTCTGTCTGTAGCAGCCTGGGTTGGAATCGCTTTCATGTTGTTTATTGTAAAAGGTGGCGATGAGTACCGCAGTGGCGTGTAGAAAACAAGAAAATAAAAGAGTAGGATCTGATACACAAACAATTGCACTCGCCAAAGCCAAACGTAATTTTTATGAATGTTATCATTACCCATGTCATAATCACGACATAGACCATACCATGCATAATAATCATAAAAAGCGTCTATTTTTAGTTGAAGTGTAGGTGTTTGTTCTATCTTACCGTTTTTGTCTACTTGCAACCAGTCGTTATAGTTTTCCTTTTTGCCGCATTTCCTTACCATGTTTTCATTTTAAATTCAGAAGATTTAGGGCTTTGAAATCTGTGCACTTTAGAACCTTCGAGTTGGAGAATGACAGAAGCGCTTTATCATGCAGCTTTCAGATATTGATTGCACGACTGACATCTATTCTCCTACACGTCACATCTCTGACACACTGTAAACTAACGTTGTAGTGACCAGATCGGCCTAAACTATCAGCTGTAGCTACACTGTGTCCAACAAAATTCTAATACATTAATTAGAATTTGCCACGTTCCCTACGCTCGCTGCTGCTGGGGTCTCTTAAAACTACAGTGAAATGAAGGCAGTCGCAGCAAACGCATTAATTGGATATCAATAGTCCTTTTGATCGAACTTTGGTACTAGCTTTGATTCTACACGTGTATGCCACTTCCCAAGCTTCACTTTTGGCCGCAATTGCTGCGGCAGTTGGCTCAGTTTATTCGATGGCGGTAAAAGAGGCAAAGAACGTTCATATTGCTCTGGAGTTCATCCTCTGCCTTGTGAATTTTCAGTGTAGTACGAGTTTGCATCCTTTAGCAAATTCATCCTTGCAGCTTACCTAAATATTTGGTCAGTTAATGGGTATAACAGTGAACCAGTTGGTTGTTATGTTAAAGGTACTGCAGAATATTACAAGAAAAGTTTCTTCTAAATTCAGTGTTTTTAAAGTTAATGCAATACCGGTAACAACAAATTATAATACGAGAGCACTCTGAGAGCGCATACCGCAATCTTAACGAAAATATTAATTTGTTCTGAAACTGGGATTTCCTTTGTATTATCACCAAAATCTGATCATTTGTGCCACGTGACAGTTATAACAGCTTTTGCACTTTTCTCGGTCCGTCCATAACTTTTTGAATTATGTTACCAAGAAACTAAAGAGGCAGACAAACAAACGATTGAACAGATTTTCACCAAAAGTCAAGCATCTGTTCCTCCTAACATGCCTAACACTTACATTTCACTTCTGAGTTATCTTGTTACAGACTCTTGCCTCCTTGGCCTAGGTAGAAATGAAAAAAAGCGCTGCCTCTTTTTAACCCGGCAATGTGTATTTGATTATTAATATATAAAAATATTTTTATGTTTCCTAGGGTATCGGCCGGCAAATAACGGCCACTAATGTGCGTCACCTCGTATATGGTAGGCTAATAAAAAAATACTATGGGACGGAAGTGGCAAAAGTTTGGTCCCAATGCTATCCTGTCAGCAGAGCTCGGTATTTCAAACAAAGTAAAGTCGTGACAATGTAAAGTTCAGTTTTGAAGTCTACTTTGCGTGGACCGCTTCAAAGAAAGACCGAGTAGAACGGATAAAAACAACGCCAACTTGTTCCAAATAAAGTGACGTGTTTGGTATTGCGAAAATATTTGTATTGCTAATGTACAACTTGTGAAGTAGCGAGGTCAGGAGGCGATTTACAGAAGAGAAGCCTTTTATCTCGCAAGCTCAAGAGGAAGACGTCAAGAAGTAGCTGCGTGCCAGCGTTTCGAGCAGATTCAAGGAAGTTATTACTTCTGCCAAGGAGGAGGTCGGTTTGTTTGTGTGTTTGGCTGTCACCAAGAGAACATAGAGTTTGCTATGGCCGGATCTTCATGAAATTTACAGGGATTGCTAGGTATGTTAGGAGGAACAGATGGTTAACCTTTGGTGAAGATCCGTTCAACCGTTTGTTTTTCTACCTATTTATTCTCGACAACAAACTCAGGAAGTTCTAAACGGATCTTCATGACATTTGCAGGATATGCTAGCAATGTTACACGGAATAAATGACCAACTGTTTCTGACGATCTGTTCGCCCGTTTGTAAATTTGCATGTGATGAACATTATGAAATATGCAGGTACTGTTAGAAATGTTAACAGGCACAAATGAACAGGTTTTTGTGATGATCTGTTCGGCCGTTTGTGTGTTTGACTATATGTCAGAATATAACTGAAAAAGTTATGGACGGATCTTTATAAAAATTATAAGAACTGTTAGGAGTGTTAAAGGGCACGAATGACCAAATTGTGATGATGATGATGATGATGAAAAGCTTCAGCAGCTGAATTTTCTGTTTAATGCTTTTGAAGAGCTATCGAAGGATAGATATGAGGTGGGGCCGAGAGTGATTGGGGGGTAGAGGACCTGCGGGGAAGACCAAGAACGGAAGAAGCAAACGGACTGATGAATGAGGACATTACGAAGGAGGAGGTGGAGGAGGCCTTAAGAGAGATGAGGGAGTCAGCGCCGGGAGAAGATGGGGTAAGAGTGGGGTATGTGAGGATGGCGTGTGGAGAGTTGAGGGAGAGGGTGATCAGGATGGTGCAGCTGATGTTTGAGATTAGGGCGGATAGATGGGAAGAGACACTGAAGGGGGGGGAATAATAGTCCCCATAGGGGAGTGTGCCTATTGGCAATGGAGAGTAGAGTTTTGGCTAGAGTGATAGCTAAGAGATTGGGGTGGTGGGCGGAACATATGGGGTTACTGGACGAGAATCAAGCGGGATTTAGGAAGGGGAGATCGACAGCGGATGTTACACAGATGATGATAAGGATTCAGGAGGACATGAGTGACTGGAAGAGGAGGGAGAGGGGGTAGAGGTGCTGGGCCCGGTGGCGAGATTGCTCGACCTACGGAAAGCGTACCCGAGGGTGAATAGACCAGCATTATGGAAACTATTGGAAAGATATGGACTGAGGGGGAGATTGTTGGATACGCTGATGGATCTGCACGAAGCAACAGAGTTCAGAGTGAGGGGGAGGGAGGGGTTAAGCGAGCCGTGGATGCCTGCGAGGGGGCTAAGGGAGGGGTGCTCAACGTCCCCAGTGCTCTTTAATATTTACCACCAGGCGGTGATGAGGCAGGCGGAGGGGGAGAGAGGGAGGGAAGGGGGAGTGCGGTGGAGATGGATACCGGGAGGATCGTTCGCAGGGGAAGGAAGGTGGGAGAAGAAGTGTGGAGAGACGAGGAGAGTAGTCATATCGTCAGCACTGTTTGCGGACGATACGACGATTATTGGAGAGGCGGGGGAGGTGGAGGGAGGGGTGGAAGCGGTGAAACGGGTGATGGGCAGATGGGAGGAGAGGTGTAACGAAGACAAGGAGGAGAATTTGCAATTTGGGACAGATGAGGGGGAGGGTATCCTGGTGTTGGGCAGCTGGGTCGGAGCGGAGGCCGACGTGAGGAACAGAATTAGGAGAGCGGGGATGCTGTGGGGATGGCTTAGGGGGTCAAGATTGTCGAAGAGATGGCAGAGGAGATTGGTGGAAGTATGCGTGGAGAGTAGCTTACTATATGATTGTCAGGTAAGATGTTGGTACATTGGGGATATGAACAAGCTGCAGAGGTGGATCGATAGATGCCACGGGTATGTTTGGAGTAACCGGAATGGACAGCCGTTGCGACAAATGCAGGCGAGGCATGTGAACATGTGGAATGTGAGAAGGAGGGTGGGGGTGAAGTCGGTAAGATGGAAGATTGAGAAGAGGGTGCTGGAGAGAGTTGGGCATGTGATGCGCATTGGAAATGAGAGGATGGTTAAGGCATCGGTTCTGGGATGGTACGAGAAATTGGAGGCGTGGGGGAAGAATCTGGGGAGGAAGAGGAAGACGGTGCTGTATTGGAAGAGGTTGTTGCGGGAGGCGGGGATTGACTGGACGGATGTGGAGAGATTGAGTGCAGACAGGGAGGGATGGAGGAAGATTGTGAGGACGAGAATGGACCATCTGGAGAAGTGGGAGCACCAGAGAGGACATGAGTATCAGTGGGAGGGGTAGGAGATGGTGGAGTGGTAGATTTGGTGTGTAGATACGAGGGATGCGGGAAGGTATGTAGATCGAGGCGGGGTTGACGGTGCATCAGAAGAGGATACATAGAGCAGCGGTGGAGAGGGTGTTTTTCCGATGTGGGAGATGTGAGAAGGTGTGCGAAACGGAGGCGGTGAAGGTGAACCATGAGAGGACGTGCACGGGGGGGGGAGAGAGGGGAGGGGTAACAGAAGACAGTGTGGGGGATGGGTGTCTAGGCCCAATTATGCGAGGCATGTGAGGGGGTGTGTTGGCGCTGAGGGGGTGGTTGGTAAAGGAGCAGAAGGTAGCAGTGATGCGGAAACTGCCGCATGGCTCTCCATTTTGAAGCTTACCGGTAGAATAATAAATTTTCGTTTGAGCAGTCTTTTGAAAAGTAGGTACGGGACGTCTTTCCTGCGTATCCACATTACTTCTTTCCATTTTTTGCTCCAACTGATCACTCAGGTTTGTTCTTCCTCTTTTTTCCTGTTTGCTGTGCTCGAGCGCGTCGATCCTGTGTGGGAATATCCTCGGTTGTGAAGGGTTTCACATTTCTATCGGTTTATGAAATTTAGATTATTCAGGTCATACTGTTGAATGACAGCAGAGTCATTATCGAAGTTACGTTTTTGTAATCTATGTCAGCGCGTAGTTTACCCCATCAGTTCGCAGGCTACAGCAGCTTATTTTCCCGTAGAACAGTTGCTTGTTTCCTACTCAATGGAATAATGAACATCATACTATTTACACTACGTCTTGAAAGGTCTGGTCAAGAGCTGTTATTGTGTTGCAGTTGGAGTGCTGTGGTATAGAGGGTCCCAATGACTGGGACCGCAACGTCTACTTCAACTGCTCCAGTGAAGCTGTCGGCAGCAGAGAAGCTTGCGGAGTTCCCTTCAGTTGCTGTAAACTTAAACCACAGGTCAGTGCATTATGGTCTAGTGCTGTTGTTCTTATGAAGTGAAAGGGAGATTAGATATAGCCTACGGAAGTTGCTATTGCTTAGCAAGTAGCGCAGAGGCAAAAAAAAGCATCAATAAAGTAGGTACTCCATGCTACTTTCCATACTGAAAGTTGCTTTCCTTTGCATTTACTTGCTTTTGATTAGGCTCTCCCATCAGGCGGCGTAGGATGGGCCGTAGGCTTGGGTGACTTAGGTTAGCCCATTCTATGTTACTGGGGAGCAGCGCAGCCAAGTTGATCATGTTGATGACATTAGCTAGGTCGTCGGGACAGCTGTCTTTTGTGCCCACTTTGTTTCCTTTCACTATCATACTCCTACTGATGATGGTTGCTTCTGTTCTTCCTCCTCTTTCCCGACTCGCTGTGCCCATGCGTATTGATCCTGTGTGAAAACATCCTTGTGCATGGGTTCCACATTTTTTCAACATACCATATGTCCCTTGCATTTCCTTTCTTAGAACTGCTTACTACTGTAGGTACTGATTTAGGGAGTCTGAAACTGTCTTGTACAGTATAACCATAACCATATAACTAATTAAAACCTCACAGCAACCCGTTTACTCCCAGAGTTATCGTATGGTAGCTAACTGCTCACATGAGTTTACTTCGGGACCGTCCTGTGTTATTTGTACGAGTCTGCTTCCCTTATTAGACCTAATTGTTGACTATTGGTTATTAATGTAGCAGTAGCAGAGCTACTTATGCCTCATCCCTTGTGGGTCGCCCAACCTGCTGGTACGGTTCTCTCAGAGAACTTGCCTGTTTTAGCGAGCTTTGTGTGCTGTATATAGTGCGAAGACTTAACCGTTTTGGTAGGTACTCAGAAGCAAAATATCTCTCTGTTTAAAGAGAGTTTCTGTATTAACGGGATAGCTAGGAGTTACTTGTTTGTATTTCGTTTTACGTACCTATCACATTGTTATTATGCTTATGATTTAAAACCAGCAGTAATACCACTTCATAACACCCGAATGGAAATGAAAATGAAAAACGTTTGGAGTCAGAGGCATCAAGAGACATGAGAATCGATGACTTACTGGTATAGACATAGCCATCAAGCCCACTGCATTAAATGACTACAGCAAAATATAAATGGCAGCTAATCCAGGGCACAAACTCGTGAAGTGTAACAGCTCCACGGCTGCCTCTCTGAGACACATGACAGGCTGGCACTGTGGGCCTTGGAGCATACATGCCATTGTGAAACTTTATAAAACTTGCCTAGAAAACGACTCTACGCTGATGTTCAAAATTTGATTCAGAAAGCCCAACACCAAAATCCGAAATACAAGACGTTTCCCTTCGCAGTGGTAGAGCTATTTGCTCAGTACCGCCGGTATCTGATATTTACTCGACTGACTTGTTTTCCGCTATAGACGTCATGAAGTGGAAGATGAAAGATACAAATATATAAACGTGCAACTTCGCGTTACGACATCTTATGGTGTTATGATGTGCTGCCTGTCGCTTTCCCTGCTGCATTGATACTTGTAATGTGGGCTCTCACGCGCCTTGTTGGTCGCTCCCGTACATACTACTCGGCCTCTGAACATTTTTTGTGTCATTGCTGACACATCTATTTGTCTATTATTATTATTATTAAATCACACCAGGCTGGCGACGTAGGAACGGAGAAACTCCATGAGGTTAACAAACCCCCACGCAACCAGCCCAGCGGGTGGAGAAAACAAAAGAATGAAAAAA
>LQNS02000139.1:650188-682023 GCA_001587735.2 Parhyale hawaiensis
CAGCTTATGGAGCAGCCCAAGGTGATTCACGCGATCAAAAGCAGCACTAAAGTCAAGCTGTACCAACCTTGCCTCATGACCCCCATCGAGAGCCAACTGTAACACATGAGAAATGTTAAGCAGAGCATCACAGGTTCCCAAGCCCTTACGAAAACCATACTGAGTTGGGGGAAGGACACCCTGCTTTTCCAGAAAGCAACCCAAATCAAATGTTAGCCGTTACGTCAACTGGCCTAGCAAGTGCCGATATCGCTAGTAATGTTTTGGATTCTATTCTACATAGTTTGAAGTAAATTAGAACTCAGAAAGGTATGTAGGTACTTGGCGCTGTTCATAAGGACAGCTAGGCATTCAGATGCTGAGAAGTACCTACCTCTGTATGGGGACTGATAAACTAGCGCGTGAACCTACTTTTACGCTGCCGGCCCCGCGGTGTTCTTAATTATTACTGCATTGTTGTAGGAAGTTCTATACTAACTCAGCGTCACTCTTGCCATAAAAAATTACGGCGAAAAACTGATTCATTATACAGGACGAGTTCCGCTTTCATGAAGCCATACCGTCCTTTTTCATGTGCTGCTGAAAATTGAAACTGATCTATTAGGCACTGAAAATTGGTGACTTATTCCTCCTTATGTTCGATATAGCTTACAATGATACAGGTGAATTGTGTATGGCATGTGCTATTCCTATAAGCACGACATTAAATATGCACATGGACACACCGCTTCTCTGTTGGTAGAATTTGAGGGATGGTTGTTACTGACAGCTTGTTTTTATTGCAGGAAATAATAAAAAATAAGCAGTGTGGATACGACGTGCGAAAGCAGGACTATGTAAGTACAAATATATTTCGGTTTTTGTTTATCTGTTTCATTATTGTATTGAGTCTTATCATTGAAACCATTACAGCTAGTGTTAACTTACGGTAGTTATATTTCGGCAAGAGTTTTCTCATAGTATCTTTCAATTGACTACTTTCACATGACAGTCATGTAATAATTATATAATCAGACACATATATATATATATGTATTGAAATGGTTTATGCTATTTGTTTTATCTCTTGTCATACAATTTGCGTTTCTAATATATCTATATACACACACACACTAGTTGCGATAAACATATCTATATCACCGTAGCACTATTTCAGGTAGTGGTATATTGGCTAACAAAAGTAAAACTTGCTCTTATCACACTCTTCCAGCTAGCTATACCATTTGCTTCTTATCCTTGGAGCTCAGGTTTATGCTTCTGTTATTCTTTTCTCTCGACATTAGAGGAAGAGGTGCTTCGTTTGGAATTCTTCGCGTGCATGTTCATTTCTGTCTCATGTAGTGAGGTGCAAGTTCGGTGTGTACCTAGTTAACACTGATGGTTTCTACAGTGAATTTGTCCGCGGGTAATCTGCTTACGACTCCGTGCCCCTTCGTCTGTAGTGGGTTGCTATGCCTGCTCCCAGGTGCTGCTTGTTAGTCCGTGCAAGCAGGAGCAGCGTGCTCTTGAGTATCTGCCAGGACTCGTTCGTGTTTCAAGTTTTACAGTTTGGTATTGCCAGGTGATTCTGCCATTCACTGCAACGCAAACGTCTTTTTGACATACAATTACTGATGACTATCAGCACGTATGAAAACCCCTCATTATTACTGGTGTACTCATTGGACGACATGCAGTAGCCATTCCAAATTTTTAGGGCAGCTTTTGTACCTAGTTGTATATTCAGTAGCTAGAATCATTTCTGCCTGCAGCATAATTTGGAAAATTCCGTAATGCAAAACTAATTTGTGACTCATGTTTACTGACTATAATAAAGTATGAAATAATTATTACAAAAAATTATAGCTTACCCAGAAGCGGCGCTTCTATCGACCATCGGTTACGTCGCCTTTTTCCTGTTTGTTATTGATGTATACACGGGTGTCTATTGGTGTCTCTGCTGTAGTCCACGAGCGGTACGTGCGAGACTTTCCTTTTTCCCACGTAATTTGTGCATATAGCTATGTCCCTGGAGCTGTAGCTATACCGTAGATTACTCTTAGTGCAATACGTAGCAGGTTAGGTATTTACCCTCCTGTCCCTGAAACTGAGAATTTTTTTTATCTTAGATTGATGAACTTCGTAATGTACGCTTCTAAATAAGATTTTTGTACCGTGTATATTACCTATGTAATATATACGGTTATTATTCAGTATTCTTTCACAATTAAAACTTGGAGGCAAACTATTAGACTTAGTTGGGAACACGCTTTAGCTCATCATTACCATTTACTTCCGTCACTAATGCTGCCTACGAGTGCGATATATTCCTCACGGCAGCTACTGACTGTCCTTGCACTGCCGTGCTGGAGGTCAGTGACCATTGTCGAGCGGGCTGCAAATAATGGCTTAATTAATTGCTTAACCGCTATTGGAGCAGAAAATCAAATGAAACTTCAGTTTCTCCCAACTATATCATTGTTTGGAATGTCATTTATAACACACTCGGGTCCTTAACCTCTTAATGGACAGTTACGAGTATGCCTGACTTTGCTTGGCGGACGGGTTCATTGCCAAAAATATCTAAAAACCTAATGTTTATCTTTGAACTCGTTTAAGTTTTTTTTTTATTTAAAATTAGGTAATTATTTCGGTTTCAATAAATGTCCCTACCCACTACTAGTGTGATCCAGTGCCATTATAGAACAAAATGGGAAATCAACATCACTCGACACAAGCCGCTAAGAGATTAAAGGGAACACAAAGTTTGTGATAATAGCTGTAACGCATTTCTATCAGTGAATTTTACCTAATAAATTATTCTATCTAAACGATTAACCACATATTTTCAGCAATATTGAATTTTACCAGCTTTCCTAATATCCGCGGCCATTAATTTGTTGCAAGAGTTTGTCATGTGTTTCAAAGTAGCTATGTGAATACTAGTATCAGCCTTAATTAGTGTAGTGCTCGCACCGAAGACCGCGCACATACAGTAGCGGCCATAATGGTTCGGACGCCTAAAAACTCGTCAGAAAATCTTTAAATACCTCAATATTATTGAAGGCATTGAAGTGTAATTTTACATAGGTTGAGCAACATGTCATAGCTAAATTGTATTAAAATTTCAGCTGTTCAGGGTAAATAAAAGAAAAGTTACAAGCAAATGAATTATAATTGTAGGAATTTAGTCTGGACAAAAGAGTTAGGACACTTAATTTTTTCCATTTTATTTAAAAAAATAACAATGTTGCCACAGAAAGAGTTACGTAGATTGGCTTAAACACACTTGCAGTCATTATCGATGGAACATCCGCTCCAACAACATGCCTCCGGGAGTCCCTACACCTTTTTCTATTCGTAAGTTAATCGTGAAATTGCGTCATGATGATAAACTTTCAATAAGGGCAATAGCAGACGAAGTTAATCGATATAAAAGTGTGGTTAGTGATATAGCTACTGACTTATGACCAGAATGTTTCAAGTACCGCTGGTGTTTCAAATGGTAAACCACGCAAAACCTCGAGAAGAGAGGATGGTGTATTGCTTAGATTGTCAAAGAAGAATAGGTATAAATCAGCAGCAGAGATTTCCCGTGGAGCTAGTGATTCGCATGGAATCAAGGTGTCTAGGAAGACAGTTTCACGCCTCCTAAAAGAAACAGACTTGCATCCGAGAACTCCAGCCATCATGCCTTTAATTAGCAAGAAGTATAGGAATGCTCGGATGAATTATGTCTAAGGTTCATTTTAGCGATGAATCTAAGTTCAATTTATTTGGCTCCGATGGAAAATGATTTTTTCGTCGTTCAACTGGTGAAAGATTGTCCAAAAATTGCGTCAAGTGTAAAGTTTGGCGGCGGAAGCGTTATGGTCTTTGGTATGATCTCAGCACGCGGCACGGGTTCCTTAGTTCGTCTGCTAGGAGAGTAAATGCACAGGACAAGGAACTTTCACAAATAACATGTAGTGCCGATCTTCAAAGCCTCTTTAAATCATAAACAAATTTTTTATGCAAGACTACGCTCCCTGTTGCAATTTGGTCAGCTCTTGTGGTAGACCATGTCAATCTGTTATCGACAGTAAAGGATACCACTCAAAGTACTAAATGCTAAAAAGTTAAATTCATAATGTAGTTTGTATATGTAGCCTCATTTTATGTGTTAAATTATAGGAATAGAAGAAGGTGTAGGGACTCACCGAGGCATGTTGATAGAGCGGATGTTGCATCGATAATGACTGCAAGTGTGTTTAACCCAATCTACATAAGTCTTTCTGTGGCAAAATTTTTTTTTTTTTAATGAATTGAAAAAAATGAAGTGTCCGAACTTTTTTGTCCAGACTAAATTCTTACTATTGCAATTCATTTTCTTGTAAGTTCTGTTTTATTTATCTTAAACAGCTGAAATTTAACACAATTTAGCTATGACATGTTGCTCAACTTGTGTAAAATTACACTTCAATGCCTCCAATAATATTGAAGTAGCTATTTGAAGATTTTCTGATGGCTTTTAGGTGTCTGAACGATTATTGCCGCTACTGTATACATAGGAGTAATGCCACTCTTAGCTATGGTCAACCTCTTATCCCAGTGGCCCTCCAAATAGTTTTTTTCCCACTAATCCAAATCAAAAGGCGAGAAGTCAGACACGGTGTCAAAAACTAACGTATAAATTTGAGCCCTAGAACAGTAAGAAGATCCTTCGATTGGAATAGTAACTTCTTAAGTAAATGCTCCTATACCAACTGGATTGCTCACCTCTTTCTTATTCAGTTAGCATAAACTGATGCAACTGTTACAGTTAGTCGTGTGTCCGATGCTTCGTCCTTCAATGTGTTTGTATTTATCGGTGGAGTGGTTCACAACTTCCACATGGAACTAAACTCGCCTTCTCCACCTATGGCTTAATTCCTATAACGTCCGTAGGTTTGCATTTAGCAGCTCTAATGTTACAACTTACGCTGCTTTAATTGAATTATTAACCCTCTACTGGGCACTTGGGCGACTGCATTTTATCCCTTGATGATCCTTGTTTACGAAGCGTACAATCAAAGGGTGTTGTGAGAGGGTAAAGCTGTTAGGGTACCTTGTCATGGGAGGCGAGACAACCTGTCTCTCCTTCTGCAACTTCCTTGAACTGTAAGCTTGGAAAATAGGAATGATAGTGAACAAACGGAGCAACCAAATGTCCCGTAAAGAGTTGGTAGCTATGTACTGCAGCCAGTGTAGTTGCTGGAGAATAACAATGCCATACATTGCAGCCTCATATAGTGCATCAGTGTGCCGCAGTGTCGGGATCTTTGGTATATCATCCTTACGATGTCAGTACTTCACCCAGCTCGTTCAGCCTTCTCTCAACCGGCTCTGATGTACACTCCGACCTGCGATTACAGCTTGGTAATAAAAATAACGATTTCTCAACTTGCGGTGAGAAGGGGTGCACCTGACGAAATTTGAGACCGAGAACTCTTGTGAGTTCGCCCACTTCGCCGTCACTCAGACCTTCCTGCAGTAGTGCCGAGACAAAATATTTAACCTTCGGCACCATGCGGCTTAGAATCGCTGCGCAAACAAACCTTCTTACTAATCTAATCAACTTACTGTAAACGTTTTGACATTTTTTACAGGAAATTTGACACGTTATGGCAACGTCTTAGTCAATATTTGGACCTAAAATAAAAGTTTCTCGTATTTGAAAAAAATATTGATATCATTTGATATAGATAGACCGGCAGTAACAATTTTTTATAGAAAACGGGCCAATATTGTTTTCGTTGGTGTCAATGAAGAATTAACGAAGAAATAAGGATCAATTCAGAGTACGGTATCTTTTACATTAGTTGCAATATCACAATTGCCGTTATGCAACAACTTCATTATTTACCCACATAAGCGACGCGCAGTTTTATTACTTCGAAAACTCGCGTACTCAAGGAATTAATCAGTTTCTCAATAGTGGTACCTTGAACTGCTGCTGCTGTACTGATGGCTTCCCATAGGACTTATTTCCGACTTATATTGACATCCATTGGCATATACATTTCGTTTGTGATGGTAGCCCAGAAATTTCAATTCAGTCAAGATGGCGGCCAGATCATAAAATTTTCACTTCGGATGCTGAAAGAGGCCAAGATTGTTTGGGTAGCTTAAGCAGCGTGGGAGGAGTATTGTCATGCTTAAGAACGAAGTCTCGTAGCACCGAAAGAGATATATACCTATGTCGTGTAACCAAGGCACCAAATATCCTTTCAGGAGATTGCAGTAGCTACCGGCAGGCAGCAAGTGTCACTTCTACCATTTTGCTACCTTGTTGGAGCTAACAGTTCTATCGATGATGCCTGCCTGTCGACGACAGGTGACTAAACTTGGATCCCTTTTCGTTGGCCACTGTTTACAAACTTCACCTAATAAGGACTTGAGCAAAGGTTACTTGTTGCTTAACGGTCACTTTCCTAGAGAATTTGACCTGCAACGGTAGGGTAACATGTCTAGTACCCGTCCACCATGCTAGTAGTCGTCCACTTGGCTTTGAAAACTTCCTCTGTGTAAACTAGCAGTACTAGAGAGCCGTACATAGTCTTAAACTGTAGGATACTACTTAGCCTACAGTTTAAGCCTATGTACGGCTTTCTAGCACTGCTAGTTTTCACACAGGAAGTTTTTAAAGCCAAGTGGACGGCTACTAGCATGGTGGACTGGTACTAGACATGGTACCCTATTTAATTTGCTGCATTGGCCGCCAGAGCCGAGGTGCTACTAAAATCCCTTAAAATGCAACAAAGAGTGGTGCAGTGTAACCCATTGCACTTGACTAAAACCCTCCCCTGTTTGGTCCTTTCAGGACCGATGGTCTAATTGAGGCGCGGCCCTCCAGCCTCCATGCAGTCAGAGAGGGTTGTGCTCTATCTCCACACTCTTGGAGGCTACCTAAAAACAACACTAATGATGCCTGTCCATATCCTGACTCTTGTGCCCTATTTTTGACGCCTGAAATGATGGTGAATCTCATCCCCCAAATCTACCCTACCTATGTTTCGCCCCGCCGTCTGATCCATCAAGAATCGCCCTGGTCTCATCGATGAAAAAAACGAGACTCAGATCCATCTTCGAATATATCGATCCCATTACATCCTCAAACTTCTGTGTCTTGACGTAAAATGAGGCATTTCAGCAGGGTTTTCGTGAAAGCTATTATCCAACAAATAATGGCATTCGTTGTAATCTCTGTACATCAGGTCGATTAGCGGCAAAAAAAATGGACTTGCTTGATTGTCCAGGTCTTCTACAGAGCTGACGACTGATATTTTTCAAATTCCTATCCGTCAACTTTGAAATCCCGGCTATTAATGCGATCCTTCCTTGGTAATGGATCCTTCCGGAATATTTTTCACAGTGTTGATGTGACCTATTTTTGGTAATCTCTTCAGAAGGGGTACCATAGCAGGTTTGTTGGGTGCAACTGCTATTTCATAATCGGTTAGGGCTTTTCGTCGCCTCATTGTTATTCTTGCCGTTGGTAGAAGCTACGTACCTATTATTGACCATGGCCCTGAAGATAGAAGAAGCGTAAATGGCAGCGACCAACGATGCACCGCATTTGTGAGCTGCCACAATGCCAGGTGCCATAGCGTGTCAGGTTTTCTGTAAAAAAATATTTAGAGATAAATGCTCAGAAAGTTGAGAAATCATTATTTTTACTAATTACTAACAAGGTGTCATTACTGGCTGGAGTGTAGTTCTTATATGATAACCTTTTAATAATCAACTGTTGCTTCCTTTCTTATAATTTCTACCAAAGTAGAGGCCATCTCCTCTGTAGATGGTATTGTTCAATTTTTGTACTCTTCTACTGTTGCTTTCTGCCCACCTAACTGCTGCCAGGGCGGAGACCGGTCTGAGGTGATCTATGAGAGAGGCTGCCTCCGGTCAGGCGAGGACTGGATAGAGAGCAACCTCGTGCCTGTGGCGGGGGTGGCTGTTGGAGTTGCTATACTCCAGGTGATGCTTTCCTTTCCTCTGCTGTTTCTCTTGGTTGCATCTGCTCTATGCAAATACTGGATGCCGTTGGCCATGGAAATCGTTACCTTAATTTTAGTCGAGTCATGTAAGCTATGACAGATTGAAAAATTTTATAACTAACGCATGAATGCTCCTCCAGTGTATTGTATCCTGCAGATGTTTTTATTATAATCTGATACGGCACAAATGCACTGTCAACTCGTTGCTAACTCGATTGTGCTTTATTCTCTTTACCATTGTCTTATAGCTACCTCAAAACAGCCCGTAGGTAGTATCCGAAAGTGAATTACGACCTTCATAATTCAAGAGACTCGTGTCAAAATCTTTTTGAAACATAGTGAGACTTTTTGTGAAGCTTGTTGCATTGGCTCCATAGCACCACATCCTCGTTCAGAAAGAGATTCAGAAGGTAAATGAAATTAGATACATAGCGAAAGAATTTCAGCTGATGAGTATACTAGCTACGGTACATGCATACATACCCTACCTACTTTGATGTTCTTTGGACGAGGTCCAGGTGCCGTCATGCTCGCTGCTCTATAGGTACGTTTGATTTTAGATGAGGGCCGGGTGGCGTTTTGCCCCCCCCCCCTTTATGCGTGTGATTTGATATTTGCTGCGGGCTCTGACGGTTGCAGAACCGACTTTACAACGTAGTGGACCCGGCAGTTGTCTGACGCAGACTCCCTGTTACCAACAACCGCCAAGTCTGCACCCCGGGCTTTAGATTGCACTCTGTGAGCTGTTTGCGAGCCAGGAGCGCGGTATCTCCACAGCGCACAATATTCACTTGCGCAGTTGTCGAGCAATTGAGGGGTTACAAGCTATGTTTTCAATGAGCCGACTTGCACTGGAGCAGCAGCTTGCATTTCTCGTAGTCAACTTTACATTGCGGCTTTTTGAGCCGAATTCTCTTGTCAGTTTCATGTGGCCAGCTGTATACCGTGTTTCTAAGTTGTAGTTGCAAGCCAACATAGTTTTACAACAATTTACTACTGCCTCTTCTTATTATTTTTTCGTTTTTGTTCTTTCCAGCTTACAGTAAATTAGCCCGTGTACTTCTCACTCGAGTGTTATTCATAATGCCTGGTTTAAGCATGGTAGTGGATTGGAAGCATGTTATAATGTTGTTACTTCTTTTGTACTCTGTCTTAACGTGTTCTTATTTCTTCTATTCTTGTGTTTATGCACGCACAGTTTTCCTGCAACACATGCAATTGTAGTCAAGACCAAGCAACCTCCTCATTAATTTCTAAAGATTGAGTTTCATAAAGAAACCTATTTGAAAACTTTTGTTTGTTCTACCAATTAATCAGTAGCCTTTGATTTGTAGTTTTTGGTAGGCTATGCCTTGAATTGCTCTTTCACTATAGCATATAGCTAGCTACTTTCTTTCATTCAGCAACCCCTTTTTTCTGCTAAATATTCCAGCCCTGTTACTTTCGCTCTTGGGTAATTTCCCACAGAATCCTCTCTGATCCCCTAAGACCTTCCCAAGTCCTCACATTGCTCATAAATTAAAGCTTTTCGCATGAAGACACACACAATGAGAGAGGAGTTATTTTGTGTCAGTAATAGTTGTATGAGGAGGCACTGAAGACTGTCTGACTCTAGGGGTGCTGTCTAACCCTAAAACTATGATCTCAGTTAAGGAGGAGTCATGAACTCTTTTGGAGCAGATATGTAGCAGCTTGACTCCACGCATTAGTTGCATAAGTTCATTTCAAGTATATCAAATGCATGGTAGATCTGCTGCCGCTTTTTATTTATCTGAAGCATGGAACTGTTCAGCCCATTCCCCGTATGTGTAAAGTAAAGGTTTATCACTACATATTTTGTTATTATCGTTGCTTAAGCAATTGCTTACCTACGGCTATTGAGGTTTAGTTAGTGTTCATGTGCAGTAAATTTTTGCTTTGTGAATTATTCTTATTCATTCTTCACTATTTGACTTTCTGACCTTTTTTTTCCTCTTTTTAACAACTTTTTTGAATAATTACGTAGCTACTTACTACTACACGCAGTTTATTTTTTATTTTATTTATTATTCATTTTTTTGAAGGGCCAAACCTTTGCTGTGTTTGTTATATACTGATTATTTGCTTCGTAATTAACCTATATTTATTATTTTTGCTTTGGCTATGCCACTGTTCCCAATTTATTATCCCCTATACGTTAACACATGTATCGTTTTTGCGAAGTGTTGTTCTTACACTTGTGGTACCTATTGCTCTTAGCAAATAACCCGCATCCCTGTCCTCACCCCTCTAATGCGACCGTTAGAGAAAGTATTTCGATAATCATAATAATGTAACACTTTCCCAGCCGTGGTGTACGTGTGTCTTGTTTCGAATAAAATAATGCCTGGAGATGCTGTAGCTGGTAATGAGTAGTTTCCATTAGGCAACAAAGTTCTATTAGCGGAAAACGCTCAGATCAAAGCACATTTGCACTCATGGCTACTGAGTACCGTAACGATTGTGATCAAGTATCAAGCCCCATAACTTTTGCACTCGAGTATCGAGGGCTGTAATTGATGTGTGTGTGAGGTCTAATAATCATAACGGATATGTCCTCGAGTATTTGGGCCTTTGACTGTTACATGCTTGCACATTAATTTTCTCAACTCTTCCGTGCTTGAGTAGCGAGTCATAACTATAACGTGCCTGAGTAACTAGGCCTATGACTATTAAGTGCCTGGGTACTCGAGTCCCTAGTTTTTATATTTGCTCGGTTCTTTATTTGAGTGATGAGGTCACCCCTTGATGTACTATAATTTCTTTTGATGTCCAAGCTCTTGAGTTGCTGCCACCAGTATACAGCTAGCATGTCACCCTGTGTTGCTGCATGTTAGCTTTACTTGCCGATGTTGTTGTACGATCAGCCACTGGAGACGAGCCTGATCATACAGCAGCGCGGCTGCCTGCAGGCCGGCGAGGAGTGGCTCGAGAAGAATCTCATCTTCGTGGCAGGTGTTGCTGTGGCGGTGGCCTTCATGCAGGTAGAAGCTCCAACCTTGTAGGCTGTAATGCTGAGTGCAGAGACAAATTATAATCTCTTAGGGTACTCGTAGGTACTGAAACCTTCTGGGGTCAAGTAGAACCTGAAACCTTTTAGGGTGTCTGTGGACTGCAAAAGCTATAACCAATTGGTGTATGCAGGAGCTCGGCAGAAGCCATATTGTGCTGTATATGAAGGTTCCTGGTAATACAAGTAGCAAAATGAGCTCTGCTGTAAGAGCTGATGAGCATAATGTGGTAGAGAAACATTTGCATCTTGAGAAAATAGGTATTTCCCTGGCGCGTGACCACTCATAAGCTACCTACCTATCACACTGACCAAGTACTGAATAGTTTTGTCTCTGACAACACGTCCTACAGCTATGATGCAAGGACTGCAGCCTGTGCTATGAGACAGCTGTCGTGAAGCTGCTTGCTTACTAGATATTCTCCCGACGAGATCCAGGTAGTGTTATGCACGCCATCGAAGCTGTCATGAGTCATTGCGTAACTTCCCAGTAGGTATCTGTAAATATATAAAGCGTGAGCCTCTGATTTTCTGTAAAAATTACTATCAGCATAATGCTGCAGTATATATACAGTATTAAGATTTCAGTATCGCCACACAATCTATATCATAGTTCTGCTTGTCGCTCCGTTAGTTACTCACTTAGTTTCTTAGTACGATCGTGACGCTTTCATAAGTATTAGATTGGGAGAAAATTAGGGCATCTTTGAGGTATCATTGATATTACCAGGGAAGGGATCAGTCATAAATGTCAAGTTGCAATTTGAGCTGCTACTGCTGGCAGGTCTCATTGCCTAACTTGGAAATTTTTCAACCTTCGTATGCATCAGACAGGTCCGAGGATATCATAATTGGGGAACCATTCGTTTGTTCTGTAGAATTTCCACAGGTTCCTCCAGTATTAGGTAAAGGAAAATTAGAATGATACGGGTCCGAGATATCACTGAAGAACATAGCTTTTGTTCTGTGGAGTTACCACAGATTCCGGCTAGTGGTTTTAAATCTCGTTGTGTTGTTAGACCCTATTGAGCCTGTATTTACAGTTATGACTTGCGATTCCAGTATCTCAAGCTAGTACTACATGTAGCCTACTTACATAATTGTCATTTTATGCTTCTAGAATTTGCAAATATTTGGCATTGCCGTATTGTTTTATTTATTTTGCTTGCAGTTATGTTAAATCCCGCGTTGTTTCTTGTTGCACCCGCATGAATATTTATTGCCCCTGTGAGCTGGGTATTGTTAGTTAGGCTAACTATTGCCATGGGATGTCGCCACTTGCAAGTGGCCTTACGCCAATGGCGCCTAAATACTTTGAATATGGCCAGGTGAGTCATTCATTGTACCGTATATAGATAACCAAGAGCTTATTATTTCTCTCTAATCACTGACATAGTTGCTAGGACCCAATAAATGGAACATTTGCAGTGTAGCCGCTTTGTTGCATAACCGGCTGCTGTCAAGGGGTGCAGAAATGACCACGGACAGGGTAAAAGTGAATATTATTACCTACCCCTAATTTTTTCTGTGATGCCGAACCAAATAAGTATCAATTGGTGGAATGCTTCCAGCCATTACAAGAAAAAATACATTTTCTATGTTTTCAGCGGTCTGGTCTGTTACAACGTGCCGAAAAGACCTTTTGGCGTCGTTTACACCTTCGTCTCCCCACTTGCCCCTTATCCACTTTTGCCCTCTTCAAGGCATCACTCGAGTTGCAGTATCACAGTTGACATCACGCCGAGAAAACTATCAAATTGGGCTTGATTTTTTCCAACTTTTGCTGTTGAATTTTCCTCACCTAGGTGAGGTGTGCGCGATTTTCCGTTGCTGCCTCATTGCGTTTCTTTCAGCTGTGCAAGGATAGCAAGTAGGTCCTCTACTCCTAGTGTAAAATAGCAATAACATATTAGTCTAACTGACAGCTGTCTGACGTTTGCTTAGGCCGCTACGACCCTAAACTTATTCACTAGATGGGTCTCGATTCCAAACGTCACTGCTGGCCTCGCTCACTGACATCACTACTCGTGTGAACTTGCCTAGTTGGGCTCCAGTATAATAATAATAATAATGCCTGGTTGGGATTCTTTGCGCTTGTAATGACGTCACCAAGCGAAGGCCACTAGCGTCGTCTGGGTGCAAGTCTCTCATCGTGAACCATACAGTGTTGTACCGTGGTGGCTCCTCCTGTGCAGCGGCGGCACAAGTAAAGGGTGTAAAGTGTTGAGTTGTTTTTTATCACTGTAGTAGTAGTAGAACATGTTTGCTAATAGACCCCTTACCACTAATCTTAAAATCTTTAGACGGATTCACACGATATCCAAGTGAAATTTTTCTCAGCTTCCTGCTGGAATGCGTTACTTTATCCGTTCAAACATCTCAGAATTGTAATGTTCTCTGAGTCATACTTCCCTATAAATTTGCAGAGATAACCGAGACATCACACGAGACACTTGCTGACCAACTTGACGGCTGACATTGTAGAATCATATTTTTTTATGGTAGACACATGTCTATGTTTATGAGGGCTCCACTAAATATTTGGACCATTAGCTCAGGCAGCTCGTTCATTTGACCATCGTGTACACCCCCCCTTACGAAGCCAGTGTCCCACCCCCCCCTTAGTCAGAGATAACCTGGACGTCTAGGACCCGTAGACGAAGCGAGTCTTGGACGCGCGCCTGTAGATGCGAGTCTTCCGGTTCACCTTGACTGCCAACCGGGGCCGGAGACGATCACGGCACATCTCGTGGCACGGCCCCACTCTCCTATCTCTACAGACATAATTTTTATATTTTATTTGTGGCTAAGTGCACGTCCTTTGTTATGAGTTGTAAGCGAGGGGAATAGATTAGGGAACTTTGTAGTCTCACGTGACCGAAACAAAGCCACTCGTGATGTTCCTGCCAATCAGATGCCCCGACCTTCTCATAGTTTTGACACCTACCGGGGTGGGACGGTCTGTGATATCAGGCGTTCTTTGTTTTGGTCACGTGAAAGAACACCGTTCTCCATTCTAGTCACTTTGAGGTGTAAGTTCGTGAAGGTTGAGGCGTTTGAAGATTTTCACAATTACCGTGTCGTAGGCACAGGAGATTGGGGTTGTTTTTCTGTCTTACTACATGTTCTGTATCCTGTGAAGCGATCTACACGGCGCACCTGACTGACGAGTGAGTACCGTAGTGAAGTGCTGTTGAAGAGCTCGGCGTGCAGTGGACTTATTTCCTCTTATTTCACTGCTCCTGGTCCTCCGTAACTGCAGCATTGTTTAGTCTTAGGTTAATATTATGCGCAGCTTTCTATAGCTAAGTCCATATTTTATCGCATGTACCTGGTTGATCTGGGCGGATGTTGTGTCTTCGAGGTCCAGTCTTAACTCCATCGCCCGCCTCTAACGCTGGTCGCTGGTTCTGAAGCATTTTAATTTTATTGCATGAAAGATAAAGTTTCGAACGTCGTGTTGCAAGATATTCATGCCCCTCAGCGGTACTGACGAAACTTTACAAGATTCTAAGAAACATTTATGCCTCTGTTTGTCGACCGCTTGTTTCGCTGCACGATTGTGGTGTAGTTTTGCTCTGTGAGAAATTCAACCTGTACCTTGAGGGTTTTAATAAATGTCAGTTTGTAGCAAACTCGGTTGCTGCTTTAGAACGTAATTGCGATCCAAGTTTTATCTTAAATGCCTTGTTTGTGTACATGTATACTCGGTGTTGCCTTAGACGTAGGCTTTTATATATGTAAAGTTACACAGTCGGAAGCAGATACCGACTGGTCCCAGGAGTCTGAATCAGATGCCGGCTGGTCCCAAGAGTCTGAATTAGACACTGCCTGGTCCCAAGAGTCTGAATCAGTTGCCGGCTGGTCCCAAGAGTCATAATTAGACACTGCCTGGTCCCAAGGGTCTGAATCAGGCACCAGCTTGTCCCAGGAGTCGGAGTCAGACCGCTTACTGTCCGGCTCGTCAACCCTCTTTTGAGGGGTCTACAGTGTCTCTAACCACGAGACCTATTCATTTTATTGTTACAATCTCATAGGTTTAATATGAACTGGTTTTGCACAACTTTCTGGTTGCAGTGATGTACGCAAACAAACAAGCAAATCGAAAGTAGATGCTTCTTACATTGGCGATCGTGATGCCCTTGCATTTGTTTCACTGCTACTTAGCCGCTTCGTCACTCTTTTCTAAACGAATTGCTCGTGCCGCCGCGGGTAAGCCTGTCCATCTTTCAATGGACGCTTGATCTTTTCAGTTTGTTATTGGTGCCTCGTACAGAAACCTGTCACAACTTTTATCGTTTTTCCTATGTACATATAGTGCAAGAGGCTCCCCAAGAGCCAAGCACGCCACTTCGAAGAACGTCCAATATTGCGAGGTGCAGTCTGTAAAAGAGACAGCAGATAATATTTACACTATTTCACCCCTCATGTGTCGCCTTGGCAGCTTTTCGTCTCCGTGTTGTGTGGACTGATGGTTATTGACGCTCTCTACTGGGAGCAACTGTACTGCATAGTGACTGCTCTCAATATCTCCCCGTTTCTCTACTTTTGCGTCTCTTAATATCGATCTATAGTAGGACTTATACCAGAAAATTATTTCTGTTACGCATCCACATTAAAATTCTGACAGAACTACAGCAACTGGTGCGCAAGTCTATTCATTTTGCTAAGCGTCCTTTGGGTATCTATGCCTACTTTTGTGTAAGTTTTCGCGGTCCTTCTCGGATCTTCCGATACATTGACATGGTCCTTTGTGTATGTTTGGATGGTGCACGTTTGTATGGCCCTCTTAGATTGTGTATGTTGGCATGGTTCTTTTGGATTGTGTAGCTATGTAACCGTGGCACGCTATGATAACTAGTGCAGCTTTCGTACTACGCCTGAAGGTCGCAATGTATATTTTCCTCTCTCACGGATGTGGCTCCGTCGTTTCCTTTCATGTGCAATGAGTGTAAATAGTAACTTTAGTACGTATTCTGTGTCTTGCCAAATATTACTTGCTTCTGCATTTATGCTACGAGATGTTCTTTTCTGTGTTAGATTTGCTTCTGCTGCTGCTTGGTTTCCCAACGTATTTCTATCAAGTGTTGGTACTTTGAGTGTCATTCATATGGGGAGACATGGTAATCTCGTGTTAACTTAGCTGTTTAATACTTGCAAGTGAGTCGCACGGCCTCGCTCTGTAGCCTCTCACTAGTTGTGTTCTCGTAGCTTTTTGTCCGTTTTATGGGCAGTTTTCGGCGCTTTCAGTTCCACCGGAGCTTGCCTATAGTGCGGATACATTCATATTTATCCACATTCATCCGCTTTTATTCTGCACAACTGATTATATGTTTTAATGAGGAATTAGTTAACTCAAACCAACCAAGGCTGCTCGCCTTTTTTCTCGCTTTTTTAGAGGAAGTGCTTTAAAACTGTAGGATATTAACCACGCACAGCCATTCGTTGTCGGTATTTTAAAAGGAATTTTATTTATATATGCCACGTGTAGATTAGGTCCCTAATGTTGACAGAAACGGTCTTGGATTTTTTATAAGTGATGAAAAAACCTTTACGCTTCAACTAAAACTTGATTGTGTAAGTTATTATTAAAGTTCGGTCTTCACTCACTTAGCTAATTCATTTTTAACAGACCTCATACAGGAAATCTGCCTCACTGCCGTTTTGATAACTGCTAAAGATATTTTTTTATTCCTTGAATATTAAACCCCTGCCACTTATTCCAGTTTATCTCTCTTTCTCTTTTTGACCGGCTCAGTACTGCCGTTTTAGTAGCAACTTACGTAATATAAGCTCATCTTCTGTGTGTTGACTTTACCATTTCGGTTAGGAGATTACTGATAAGTTTGAACGTTGTGTGTGGCACTGCGATGTCCTCTGATGTGATGAAACTTGAGCGTGTGACGCAATATGCGCGGGAACGTCTGAAGCCCTGCCAAGTTTTCTGCTCCCAGTACTAGTTCTTCTAGCTAATACTATGACTACTCCAGATGCCCCTACTCAGTTCTTCTAGCTAATACTATGACTACTCCAGATGCCCTTACTCAGTCTCCAATTTTGTTCTTTCACTTAGCGTTACGCTTTTTTTATCGTCTCTGCAGTACCTCATTATTCGCAGTCAGTTACTCCATAAACTGTATCTCATAATGCTTTTTGCTTCTAGTCTCTCTGCTTTCTTTTCTCGTTTTGAAGCCAGTTTACTTTTCGAATATTCTTCTGTGTGGTACTCTTTTTTTTTGCTCAGTTTTGCCTTCCTTTGTTCTTGACTTACGGCTGTTGAGTTACACCGGTAGTGATTTGTTTTCCTCCGTGCCCTGTGATGTTGATTTTCTGTTTTGTTTGACTGGATCGCTAACTGCGGCGCTGCACCTTGTGCTGCTGGACGGCTTGTGCTAGCGACTTCGACTGCTAGCTGGCGTGCATTAGTGGCACCTTACGTCGCTAGGTGGCCATGTGGCGTCCGGTGTTAGAAGCCAGGCCCACGCTAACGCAAGATTGGCAGCGCCGTTACGAACCTGAGGAGTTCGCTGCAACGTGTCATTTTAGCGTCGTGTCGTGCGTTTTGTGTGTATTGCTTCTATTGTTCCTGTGAGTTGATTTCTCTTCAAGCATTTTATAGCCTTTTTATTTGGTTTGGTTCTCTTTCAATTCTTCCGTTTCAGTGTTGGGAATTTTCTGGCCTTTTATCAAGTATTTTTTTAAAACCTTGTACATTATCGCCAGATCCTTATATACTGTTTGGTCACAAAACATGTGTACTTGATGATTTTCTCGTGTTCATTTGTTGACTTGGCCGTGTTACGATAATCACGAAGCTACCTAGGTATACTCAGTAAGTGCAAACTATGTTACAAATGACGAACATTTACAAGCACTCCAATAAGACTTGAACATCCTGTCATCTCTTTTTGTGCATCGTTTGCGGTTTTCACAGATGATCCTTCTTGCGCAATTTTATATATTTTAGGATTAACAATAGAGCTATAAATGTGCGTTCTTCTGTGTAGGGTAGCTACGTTTTAGCAAATAAGGAGATTGCTGATCGTTCAATTAGAGCGTTTTGAAAGATCTTAGGCATGGAGAAGCGTGCTGTGATCTCTTGCTTATCGAAGTCTAAGGTTCGGATCAAGACCTAATTTTGGTTCAGCTATTGTCCGCGTTTGCTGTTCCCCTAGCGTTCTGCATATACTCCCTGATTTCAAAGATACTGTATTAATTTTTGTCATTTGACTTTTATACTGCATTATTTTAGCTATTAGGGGAGTAGCACGCTAGTCTGAAGCGCTTTTGTAACACAAAACCTTTACGTTTTTAGGATAATTGGTGTATATAGTTCTCTAGAAAGGCTATTTTTCATAATTCTTCCTTATACTGTTTCTAGGTATTCCTTATAAGACTAGGACTCTGTGTTAACCACTAGCAACCATCTTAGTAACTCGAGTAAGTTTATATTCCTTTGGAATCTCGGCAGGGTTTTGAATCTCCCTGGAAGTAGTAGAAGTTTGGTAGAAGAATGTCAGGGCGATCGTTTCTCGGTACCTACTGGCAAGCACATCGTTGTTTACTTTACAGTAAGCCTATTTGATTACTATTATTTGGGAGACAGTGTAGCTAACTCTAATCGAAACGTCTCATGACGTTCGTATACATTTACATTGTTATTTGGCAAAAGCTTAGTCGCAATATGTAACTCTATAATTATCATAAAAACGCCTCCAACGTTCAACTCCTCTGCCCGCCGTCGCGGCATATGATTCTTTATGCCAGAATCTCTTGACACAAGCTCTGTGGAATCTCGCTACCTTTTCGTTTTAAACACTGTGACCATTCTTTACCTTTCCATTATTTTGTGACGCAGCAAACAAGTCATATCGTAAACAATGTGCTGCACGAGCAGACATGATGCGTCTGCTTTACTACGCTGTGTGTTGAAAAGCACTAGGAGTCACAAGGATCGTGAATAAAGTTATTTGATTTTAGCTGGATCACTTAATGTAATAAATTCTACGACTAAAATAACCCTTGTACATTTTCAGAGGTACTAGTATTGGGAAAAGCTTACTGATTTATTAAAGCAGAGTTATTGGTTTTAGGATTAGTTATTGTTTTGTTACATTCTTCAGTTCAAATAAAATGAATTTATTTGTGATGTTTGTGGCTCGTTTTCGCTAACGTGTTCTTACTGTTGCTAGACTTAATGTTTGTTTCATGTTGAAACTGTATATAGATTGACCGGAGCGCTCTCTAGGTGATTAAGCAGGCATTCCAAACCTAGTGTCACTTCTGAAGACAATACCGTTAGTAAGCTTAGATTTGTTTTCAGGGTAGAAATGTACTCGCTGATTGATTATTCGGTAGCTACCAGTGTTTGCTACTTCCGTCTCTTCAGATGTGTTCAGGTTAGAACATGTTAATGATATTAATTATTTGATAGTTTATAGCTAGTGTTTCCTTTGCTGCCGCATTACTGACGATTAATTTTAACTTTCATATTTTTATGCTACACTATTCGTTATGGGGTTTATTTTCGGTGTAGTGTATGCGTAGCTATGCTGCCTACTGTAGCTGCGAGACACATGTTTTTATATCTTGTACCATAGAGGGAAGCTCGCATCTGTATTTCTCCTAAGGATTACTTTGGGTCGGGTCTCCTTTCATATCGTTGTATGGCTTATCCGTCTGGTCTCACAGGGAATCCGGATATCTGTATAATGCATATTTTTAGGGGTCTTTGTCTACAGCTGTTGCTTCAGGATATTCAAGACTATAATAGTAAATTGTCTATTGATTTTCAGTGGCTCGACAATTACATTCTGAGCGAACAGTGCTAAATATATTTCAAAACTGGCTGATAACTTGGTTTTCGTTTTCGACAATAAGGTATAGCTAGTGACTTGGTGTCACGAAGGAACATATTCGCCTTGTGCCAATCTGTGTGATACCATCATATGGCAATCGACTCCCTGCTGCCGTGCGAGCGTTGTGTGACCGCTGGTTCTCGATGATGGCACCCAAGCTGTTTAATAGCGTTTAATAGTTGGACCACTACCAACTCTTAAGAGAAAATTCGATGCATTCTTGGATGGAATCCGAAATCAACTCCCGCTGGTGCACTACCCCTTAGCCGCGGAGGGCAATAGCCTGCGGGAGCAGCTGGCACATCAGCGGGCCCAGTTGACCTAGCAGTGCAACACTGGCCCGAAGGGTGGGCGGCGGACCAACGTGGCCCGGGACGTGCCGGCCCGAACATCATCCAGGGAAGAGCTCGACGTACGGTACCTGCGAATTGTCGCATTGCGTGTAAACAGCGCTGCTGGGCATGCTTTGGCATGTAATTTTCTGCATATTGCCTCCACGGTAGCAGCATACTTAGGTTCGCAGCTCTATTTCCATGTATTGCAGGTTCGTGGCCAGCGCAGGCACGCGAGCTCTTTGCTGATCTAGGTGTGCTGATGCACTGCTCCGTGGTGGAACTTGCCTTTATAGAGATGAGGGGGGAGGAGGAGGGCACGCGTCATTTGAACCTTCCGTCCAATTGGCGCCATAGTTCTTGGTGACCCGTGGTCGACTGCTGCCGCACGTACTCCTCTGGGGCCAGTGGGCCTATATCCGCAGCACAAACCAGTGCGTGGGGGTTTCCCAATTGAGGGTGGGGTCAAAGTAGACCTTATCTTTCACTGTGTGGGAAGTGCACCAAGCCTATGTAGCATTGTAAGAACAATTTCAAATATGTCTTAGTCGGACGCATGCACTTCGAAAACCTTCTACTTAATGGAGCGCAATGCTTCAGTTGGAGGCAGCTATACTTTCAGGCTGCAAAATTAGTTCATTATTCGAAATGTAGGTAACGGAACTAGTTCTTCGTTCCAGGCAGCCAAACCGTGTCTAGCAGATACTTTCTTGGTTTCTCTCATTGCTTAAACTTCGTGCTTACCATGTGTTTTTTTCTTCTCTTCACTATTTATTGTATTTTCTTTCCTTTCCCGATAAGCTTCGCTTTGCGTTGACACATTACAGGCCCATACTTATCCTCTCAGGAAGGCGTATCATCTAATGCATTTTCTGATTGCCTGAGTGTATCGCACCGTCTGGCACTGCCTGCCGTCCTTAACCTTGCTAGTCGTACGATGTTCTTCTAGTGCGACCACGGCCTCTTGTGACACCGGAGTAATGCCGTGCTCTTAGGTGTTGCGTCACTGCTTTAGTTGTTGCTAGGAATAGGGCGTCTTCGACTGTCATAGTGTGATTGATATAGGCTAATCTACATCGATTAGTTCCTGCAGAGCAGCATTGAGTGACCTGTTTGAATCGTAATCGCTTTGCGAATAAAGTCTAGAACTCAGTCCTAAGCGACGATGCCAGCGCTCACCATTAAGGTGCCGGACGGCAAGTTTAATCGGATTAAATTATCTAAAATCGCAGTATGTGAATCGAAAGCGTACGTAAGGCATGATCTGTGGTTTCTGTGCGCAGCTGAACTCTTACCTTAAGTGCTTCTCTCTTGCTCCCTACCACCTCAACTATAATGCTCTTGCTTGTTCTCAACCGATATTTGTTAGTTTTAACTCTAATCCAGCGATTTATTTATTCACGGTCAGTGAAATGCCCATTTTATTATCTGAAGTGAATCATATGCTGTATAAGACTGCAGACGCTCTTAACTCATTTGTTGTGATGGTAACCACTGACTTGTCGCTGCTCATCTCTAATAAATCTCTTCTTCACTCCTGAAACTAATCTCATGCAAACATCTGGTGAAGCAGTCGGAAATTCGTAGGGAATGGGTACCTACTAAAGCTGTCGTTAGAGAGAAACTTCTGTATTAGCCCTTACTGAATAACTTATCATATGTGATGCGTAAGTACGTAGATAGTGTTATTCTTGCGGCTATGGCGCCCTCAGGGGTATATTGTAGCGAGCCCTTTCCCTGCCACAATATATTTGGGCCTCTCGAGCCCAAGGGTCGCAAGTGCCTTCTCTGCAGGGAATGTTGCAACTGGCCGCAGTTCCTGCTGAGAAGGTTAGTTTGTTAGGTTGCTTAGGTACTTTAGATTTCCCCTTCTGTTCCGCGAAGTGGGCCGTCGATCGAGGTGGCCGACCTTTTCCCGCGGGACTCCTACCTTCGCCCCTGCGGAGGGCCACGGAAGGGTCAGCCGCACGGGCGTTTCTTTGTTCTGTCTTTTTCTTTTTTCGTCTCTTGTTAGGTGCCGCGCGGCTGAGCGAATTCGTTCAGCCGAGCCGTGTAGGCTTGGAGATGCGCGTGCTTTATACATTTGTTTTCTTAATTTGAACGGGGTATCTTCATTAATTTTATGTATTTTTTTAATACGAAGCAATAAATGAAATGGGATGCATATTTCAGCTTTTGTTTTGTTCCGATAAAGGGAGCTGTGTACCTTCCATCGTCATCGTAATTTATTAATTTATTAGCATATCAGTCTCGAACTTACTGAACATTTTTCTATGAAGGCAACTGCGTCAGTCAATGTCTTAATATCAAATTGTGTCACATACCGAGGTCTCGCTATCACTGCAGCGACTACTTATCCGAGGTGTCCCCTGTTTTGGTGTTCTGCTGTAGGGTGGAGCGAAACAACAAACTTTCGAAAGATTTTTTCCCAATGGTGTGATTTTGCTGCCATGTTGTATAGGATTGATTATGTTAAAAGGGTTTTCCAAAAATCTCTGAATTTTATACATTTTTATTAATATTTTGGAATTAAATAAAGTGCTGGATGGTCAAAACATTCATTTAAACATTTTTAAAGTTGATTACACAGTTATACACAACTACACTAAACTAAAGAACGTACTATAAGCTCCACAACAGTAATTAAAAATCTATGAAATTTGCTAAAAAAACATATAAATGTTATTAGCATGATACCACCTGAAGATGCTTGAATAGACATTGCAGAGTGGAGTATGTTATTAGTATTATGAATTATTACAATAATTTTGGTATTGGATGTAGCTTCACAGTTTGTAATTATGATATATAGATAATTGCATTTTAGAAATTTTACAAAATTTAATATTCGTGGGGCACCTCAAAATATTCATCTACACTTCTATAATTTTAACATAATTGTTTTGAGGCACTTTGGCAACATAATATTTCTATTGGAAGTCACATTTCAAAAAAAGTTGCAAAACCCTCCTTTTTCGCTCCACCCTATGCTGCAGGCCTGTGACCTGCACTGAAAAGGTTTAACCCTTTTCTCTACACCATTATAAGTTATGTCACGCTTCTTATAGTGTTATTCCTACGAGAGGCAAATTAATTCTTGAACGAGTCCAGTTTATTTGGAACTTCAAATTTTCAGTGAAGTGCGGTATCTTTTTCGTAAAGAGCTTGATTAACAAACGTTGAGTCCAGTTATGTCAGACTTCAAACTGTTAGCACAGCTTGGTAACTCTTTGGTGGAAATGCGACTTCCATGAACAGAATAACCTTTGCAATTCACCCTAGGAGCTAACTGAATTGTTTCAAAGTTTATTGCAGTTGTGCAATTGGAGCCGCGAGCAATAGTGTGTGTGTATCAACACTTATTAGTAGCACCTGAGAACAATAACTCTTGTGATTTCTCAGATCATTCATTTTATTTTAATCGTAGAGCAATGCAATTGCAACGTGCTGTTCAAGAGAGCCGCATTGCCTTTTCCTACATAGGGTATTCCACATCTATTGATTTCAACACTCGTTATCGGCTGTTTTTTTCTCAGTTGTTATAACTGCTCTGTATGATAATTATTGTTGAATAGTTACTAGTTACTTGTGCTCTGTTTTGCTCCACTGATACTTTCTGGACCGCGGTTTTCTCCGTGTTGTATTTTTTCTCTAATTCGTACCCTCTTACTGACAATGGTAAAGTATACTTAATCGATTTTTTTTAACTGTTTTCGTATAGTAAAGCTGTGTCAACAGATGTCATGTTTGTATTTTTGTGAATATACTGTCCGGTTAAAGTAATAAGTAGTCTAAATACCTTCGTAGCCCAGGTACTAGAATGTGTAAACTTACCAATCGATTGATGCTTGTGGTCCCTCTTTTACTGTAAAAATAGTGTGCAGACTAACCTTGCCGAAATTTTTCGGCTAGTGCTGCTGCCCCTGACAAATTTAACTTACCGTATACCGCTCTTATAGTAAAATTTCATTTTAATTCGCCGTTTCATTTTCCGTAGATAGTGTGTAGTCAAGACGGGTGTGAGATTCATTGGTAGGCCTTCGGAGCTGCTTTGTTTCCGTAACCCCCCTTCTATCCCGTCCTTGCCGTGGGGTGGGGCTTACGGGTTCGACATGCCCAACGTCGTAATATTACGACTCTGGGCCGTGGACCCAAACTAATGGGGATAGCTGACGGATATTTAGTTACGACTTGTACTTCTATAAGGCATTGTGAATGACTATTTGCATGGACGTACGGACACTCCGGCGGGAGCCTAGGCCCTTCCCGCTGGATTTACGGAGTCGTGCGCGGCTAGGGCTTAGCTGAGGGGTCACAGGGTACGTGGGAGCTGTTTGAACGGCTGGCGTGCGTGAGAGTGCACGCCAGCCTAGTAAAGCGCATGAACCTGCTGAACCTCTGACCAGTAGGCTATATCCTCTCTCTTACGCGCGCATGCAGAACAGTGCAATAGTCCCATTTTACAACAAAACCTTTCGATTCTTGGCAGTGCAAATTCAAGTTCCGACCTGCGAATGCTAGAGTCTCTGTTCATTAACAAACTGAAACTGAACCTTAACGACATGCAGTCGTCCTACCCCTTGAAGATCGCCCCTCAATAGATGAACTGTTGTATTTTGTTTTTAGCTAATTAGAACTAGTTTGTACAAGCAGTGCATCATCGTTTATATTTGTTGTTTCAGAATGCTGATGATGATGACCTGTAGGGTCGAAACGTTCAGATCGAGATCCAATTTTCAATAATGTCTTTTAGATCAATTGTCTTTGCCCTCACCTTGAAACTTAAACCTGAATTATAATGAGCCCATCACTCGTAGAGAGCTGGAGGCTGCTCTAAAGCTTTCTAAGGCAACTTCCCCTGGCTATGATCAAATAACTTATTCAATGGTCAAAGCCGCCAATAAAACATTAATTGATTATATTTTGCAATTGTATTATAAAATATTTCTGGAAAACTGCTTCCCAAACGCTGGGAGACAATCATTATTCCAATATTAGAGCCGGGAAAGGATCCTACAGATGATGGTAGCTACAGGCCCATATCTCTTACTAGTTGCCTATGTAAACTCTTGGAGAAAATCCTCAACATACGCTTCATATGGTTCTTAGAACAAAACAACTGTATCCCCCATCCAATCTGGAATTAGGAAATATCGCAGTGCTACGGATAACCTTATACAATTAGAAAAAGCAATGAGGGGCGCAATATCGCTCATACACCATACAGTGAATATATTTTTCGATTTAAAGAAAGCATACGACACAGCGTGGCGGTACGGAATCCTCCGCTCCCTTCATAGCTACGGATTGCACGGCCATCTAGCTTTGTTCGTCCGTAACTCCTGGCAACATCGTTCAATTCGAATAAGGATAGAAGGATAGGTAATACCCTGTCAAATTCTATAGATTTAGCTGAAAGCATTCCGCAGGGTGGTGTCTTATCGTGCACCTGCTTTCTTTCTTATTGCCATCAAGCAAATATGCTGGCAATCTCCCGCAATTTATACGGCCGGCTCTCTATGTAGATGATTTTGCCATCTCTTACTCGGGAGGATCAGTCAATACCATGGAAGGTAACTAAATTCGGCACTCTCGGTCCTCGCTGAGTGGAGTTCTCGTACAGGATTCACTTTTAACCATGATAGAAACAAAACTGTCTGCATGCATATATGCAGAAAACGAAACTGCCCAAAATTATTATGTCCGGACTTGCGACTCTTCGGTAGACAAATCATACCAGTCGATACATATAAATACTTGGAATTGACCATTGATAGGTCTTTAACCTGGCGACCACATATCAACGCTTTGAAGAGGAGTTGTATTAAGTCTCTCAACGTTTTCAAATACTTATCCCACCGAAAATAGGGTGCTGACCGCGCATCTTTATTAAGATTATACATTATGCTGATAAAGCCAAAACTAGACCATGGTGTGGAAGCATACTCATCAGCTACTCGTACAGTACTAGCCCGACTCCAACCAGTGCAGAACCTTGCAATAAGATTGGCCACTGGCCTTTATAGAACTACCCCAGTTAGTAGCCTACATGCCTAAGCGGGACTTCCTCCCCTTCGCTATTACAGACAACTCAAATGCTTAAATTACTGTGCACGATTGCTCGTAAACGCAACCCACCCGGAACATGACAGCGGTAAATAGACAAGTTTACCAGACCCAAAATATGACATCACGAAGTTTTCTCAATAGAGCAACTCAAATCCGACTGCAATTAGAACTAGCAGACGAAGACATCCTCCCGGAACCTTTAACCCTCCTTCCCCCCTGGAAAGTAAAGGCCATAAAAATTTGTAGCGATCTCATGATATTAAAGAATCGAGATCATGACACTCATAGTTTAAAATGCCAGTATTAAGACCATCTCAGAACCCATCAATTCCGAGCTTGTATATATACAATAATACAAATTGTTCAAAAGCCCAAAACAGCGTTTCGTACTCATACGTACATGGTGCACACTGTTACAAAAAAGAATACAAGAAATTGCTGCCTCGTACACAGCAGAATTATGTGCAATATATGTTGCACTGAATTACAATGAATCCCTACCACATTTAACTACAACAGTTTTCACTTATTCTAAAAGTGCAATACAAGCAATTTCGCAATACAACCCTATGCACCCTGTAATAATTCTAATCCAAAAATCGTATGAAAAAATGCAGTAAATCTTTCGTTTTTTGCTGGGTCCCCAGACATTGCGGGGTTCCAGGTAACGAACGTGCAGACCGAGTCGCGAGGGAGGCCCTCACAGAGACCTTAAATCCGGTGCTTCTCCCCCCATCTGACTATAAACGGCACAAGAAGCTAATAAGAGATTCTTGGCAGGTAAGCTGGGGATCTGTGGTGTACAACAAGCTATGTCAAATTTAACTGCTGACGAAACCTTTCCCTGACTCCTCAAACCTCAATAGATTGTAGGAAGTATGCTCAGCCAGACTACGTGCTGGACACCCCCCCCCCCCTCACTCACAGACACTTGCTCACGCGGGACGACCCACCCATACGCGGTTATTTCAATACCCCCAATCCATTGAGCATATCCTCTCTATATGCCCTCACTGTGACGCTCAAAGGCAGGCACACTACGGAACACCTGCCACGTTGAAAATATCCTTACTGGTAATAAACATCATTCCAAGGCCCATTACACCTCTTTGTTAACGACATAAATTTACTAAATCTGTGTGACAAGATACTACATATGTAAAAATCCCAGTGAAAACAAATATAGAACCACCAAAACGATACCTAACCACTATATGAACGACACTATACTAGCTCCATTTTTAAATCGTAAAAGAGAGCGAAACATCAACTAAATCAACTTTATCTCAGTAAACAGTTCTTGTTTCTGAAGATTGATCGCTGTTGTATCGTACACCCATCGACTACAGCGGGAAAACCCTTAATATAATAATTGTTTCCGTATCCTCTTTGCGGCCTTCCTTTTTCCTGCTCTTAACCAATAGCCTTAGTTCAGCTTTTCGTCGTGTTTTCCATCCTACTGTTCCCTTCTACAGTGATTCCCTCTTTGTTGGGAAACTCCTATTGCTTGTCGTACCTACCGCGCTTATCTTGTTCCCTCCTCACGTTGTACCCGCAACTGCGACGTGGGCGAGCTATGAGTTATATTGGAGACGCACACGGACTGCAATGATTCCGTTCAACACCTGATGACGAGGCCTTCTCGGGCCTCGCACTGCTGCAGCCTCTATTAGACACCCGCTTGTTTGTTCCTGGAGTAACCCAAATGGTACGTCCTTGTGGAGACCTTCTGTCCCGTACAATCGTGCTCAAGCGAAGGGTCCTGACAACTACTGTGCTACAGAATCTACCATGTCATGAACATGCCCTGAAAGGTATGTTCTGGCGGGCCCTTTCTCTCTCGGAATATATAGGGGTCTCACTCACCCAGGGGTTGTCCCGAGTGCCTTTTCCGCTGATGTTGCAGCTGGCCGCAGGTCCTCCTGATGAGGCTGGTTCTGTAGAGCTCGGTAAGTTGTGTATACTTCAGTTTCGCGAAATGGGCCGCCGAATGGTTTTAAGCGACCCATACCGTGGAACTCATATCTGCTCCCCTGTGGGAACCACGGATGGGACCCTCATTTCGACTGACCTTAGCCATTAGCTAGGCCTTGGGTACGTCTGGCTTTCGAGCCCATTTTGCTTCTTTCCGTTTTCAAGCTTCTACTGAATAGGATATTTCTAGGTCATATAGTCCCTGCCATAATATATTTGGTCCCCACGACCCCAAGGGTCCCTAGGGCCTTTTCGCCGGGGATGTTGGAGCTTGCCGCAGTTCCTGCTGACGAGGTTAGTTTTGTAAAGTATGGTAGTCTCTCAATATTTCCCCTTCTGTTTCAGGAGGTGGGCCGCTGATTAAGGTGGCCGACCTATTCCCGCTAGACTTCTAACTTATTGTGTTTCGTTTCCTTCTCCTGCGCGGCATAGCTGAGCGAGCGGCATAGCTGAGCAAAAGCTTTCAGCCGTGCCCGGGGGTTGGAGATACACAACTTGCGCCTTTTTCCTATCAGTAGCGCTCTGACCACTAAGCATCTGAGACCTACCGGCAAAAAAGCAGACAAAAATTGTTAATAATTTAATTTGAAACGAGCCGTATATCGCTCTCTAGTGGTGCACGAGCCTGTATTAAGCCACAGGAATGGTTCGGCGCGATATAGACAGTGTGTCCCAGATGCGCTAGTAAAATTTTGTATTACTAGGCCATAGGGTTAGGTTAGTTAAGTTCGTCCATCCTATATTCTTGGGGGTCGGCAACCCCGGGGGCCCATGTAGGTTTCCTCATCCATTAGATAGGCCTTCGGGACGTCTGTCTTTCGTGTCCATTTTGCTTCCTTCCCGACTTCATACTCCTACTTGCTCATGCTTTATTCTGTTCTTCCCCTTGTTTCTCGACTTGCTGTTCCCATGCGCGTTGATCCTGTGTGGGAACATCTTCGCAGCGAAATTATAAATTACGAACAATAAAAGAAACCGTCCGACAATGGCATTCGTCAAATAGCGACGACCGCCGAATGGACGCCGTACTGCACCGCCTACGTATTGGGCACACGTGACTTACTCACGACTATCTGCGGATGAGACGTCCTCAACCCTATTGCGACGACTGCGTCGTAACACTCGCTGTCTTGCATTTAATGGCTGAGTGTCCCACCTTCTCCGACGAGCGGAAGGACTGCTATCCGGACCTGCATGGTCGAGATGCCGACTCCATCCTCCGAGGAATGCTTTCTGAGCGACCTTGCAGCCAATTTAATAGAAATACCCTTAAGACTTTTCTTACCAGCTGCAACCTCTATTATAAACTGTGATGAATCCATTACGATATATGCTATCGTCAACTACGGCTCTGCCCGTTTCTTTATGAATTACATTTACTATATGTAAAATTAATAATGATAATAATGTTCTCCTTACAGCTACTTTATAATATAAAATGAGATAAATTCCGCGCCCTAGCGGCGCACGAGCCTGTGGTTAAACACAGGAATAGTTCGGCGCGATACAGACAGTGTGCCACTAAAGTGCTAGTAAAAACTTCTACTCCTACTACTACCTCTCTTCGACTTTCTCCCCCCGCTGTCCAGGCCCCCTCCGAAACCTCCTTCCCAAGTCGACAATTGGATGCCCTGACGAAGGCAACCAATAGCTAATGTTATGTTTTTCTGTTCTTCCCCGACTTGCTGTTCCCATGCGCGTTGATTCTGTGTTCTGTGTGGAGATACTCTCGGGCTTAGGTTCCACCTTCTATCGATGTCGAGGCTTAACTAAACTACTCAATGATAATAAGTCTTTCAGCCGGGCCCTGGAGTTTGGAGATGCTTTGCGCCTTCTTTCCTGACAGTTTGTAGCGCACTGACCGATTGAGACCATGGAACTCACGTGAGTTCGCATCTAATCTGAGACCTTCCGGCAGAAAAGCCAAAATAAACATTATTGAGAATTCAGCTCGAGGCGGGTGCTGTATTGCTCGCAGCGCTAGTGAACCGTAAACATGCGGCACTGCTTACGAGCATTTCTCATAGTGGGAAAACTTTCAATATAGTAATGATGTTCAAATGGCATTCTTCAAGTATGGCTTTCTCGAATGAAATGAAATTTAACTTTTCTACATTATTCTTTATTAGAAATAGTAATTGCTAGAGATAGTAATATTTTCCAGATTTTTTTCTTTTAACCATAGACAGCGCTTCACTGACCCTGAGTGTCTAGTAAAGAACTGTGAAATGAAAATATTTACGTTTGTATGAGAAATTTACTATGCCGGATATCCTTAAAATAACTGTTGATATGCCGGATATCGTTAAAATAACCGTGAAGCGTATTAGGTTTCCTATATTCTTTTATATGTGCAGTAGCTAGTAGTGGATATTTCTACATAAACTCCGGAACATAACTGCTAACGCAATTAAAAATCATACTTGATTCACGGGGAAAGACTGTATCGATTCATTAAAGAAAGGCACTGCGTATGTATGGGTTTGTCGTAATTTAGCTGCACGAGTCATTCATATAACTGCTCATTAATTTGGGCCCTTTTTATCTTAGGTTCGTGAGAAAACCTTGTAAATTAGTGCGGTCCAGCGCTGCTCGGCCGTCCAGTAATGGGTTAACTTGAACCGCAATGTCAATGTTCGGTCATCTATTCGAACTCAAAACCAATGCCACGAGGAGAAAAAAATCATCTTTGTTTGCAATGCCCAAGTAAGTTTATTTAAAGCTGTCAATCTCCACATGCACATAATCTGTGAGCACGTATACATAGTCTAGTCATAGCCAAAATAGATTATACAGTTCATTTAAGTTACTTAAGTAAGTACAGTAAGTTCATTTTCATCGTGCCACAACCATTATTATGTAATAATGCTAAACATACAAAGGTACAGTATGATAACACTGGTCTGCATCATTTTTTAGATTTAGGATTTCTCAAGTGTTTCTGTATGACTTTTGCATTCTGAACTCGGATATGTAAGCAATTCTGCTCAATTGGATCACATTTTCATTCTATTTCAATTTTAAGAGTATAAATTATTGCAAATAACGCGTTTTCTGATTAAGTTATGCATACTAAATAAATAAAATGGATTATTGACAGCATGCATAAGTATTTTATATTTTCTTTCAACAAAGTTGTAAAATATAGGTTAAGTAACGGCCAAAATGGCAACGTACCGTAGATAGGGACAATGAGCTACCAGTTATTGTATCTACCTATTGTAATCAACTTTCTAGACAGCCACCAAAATCGAAAACCTGAACGTGTTATTAATTAACTAGCTCCGGAAAAACTACCAAGCTCTAGGTGCATGCACGTCCATTAAAATGCATTCCTTGGTTCGCATATAGACTATATTCCGGAAAACTGTGGTGATTTGAGCGAAGAGCTATGAGAGCGTTTTCTCAGGGATATATGAGTAATGGAGTAGAGGTGCCAGGGCCGTTGGTAAGTGAATATACTTGCAGGCTACTGCTGGCGCCTCAAGAGGGATGCTCCAAATGAACCGCGCAGACGAGACACTGTGCGAAAGCTAATTTGTAATAGTTTTATAATTTCCTTAATTTAAAAAAAAAA
>LQNS02000139.1:692645-705249 GCA_001587735.2 Parhyale hawaiensis
TATCCGATTTTTTCTGACCATTTCGGAACCCGTGAATATTGCTGATCAACAACCCATCATTTTCCTGCTTTGTTTAATGCAATACCAAGCAGTATACAATAAACGAAAAAAGATAGGGTCGATTGTTTCATTCGCTGGAGAGTATTCTTTTGTTCTTAAGATGTCACTGCATTTCCTCAGACATCGCACTGTGCTGGCTGATGCTCTCCCAGCAGCATATTCTCTTCGAAAAATGAATTTATAGCAGAGATGCCAATACTACCAGTTTTCTTTATCCAGGGCGTATCTCGGCTACGCCTCAGACCCTCTGAGAAATGCCATCCGATACCAGCAAAGCGAGTAAATTTTTGTAAAGAAAAATGAAAGCGTAGATATGATACGGATGAAATGAAGTCAAGTCTCTAATTTACGCCTATCTATTTGTGAAGAGCGTGGCACACAGACACACACACACACACAAACCGGTAGATACAAGCGTATTAATATATAGATTATTACTCGATACGACTGTCTTTGAAACATCAGCACTACATAATAATTAACGTAGTGTTTTTATTTATTTTTTATTTACAACTATATTACATCTTTCCTGTCACGCTCTATGGGAATAAGATAGGAGAAAATTCAGGTGCCGAAGACGGTATCTTGGATACGGGGGTCGCACTTGGGCGCTCCAGCTCAGGGACCTGAGCCTGCCTGCATGATCGTGTCTGGACATGTTTATAGTTCTGAGTTGCTGCGGGAGAGAAATTTCAGGTACCGAAGACGGGATCTTGGATACGGGGGTCGCACTTGGGCGTTCCAGCTGAGGGACCTGAGCCTGCTTGCATGATCGTGTCTGGACATGTTCATTGTTCTGAGTTGCTACAGGAGATATCACTTACCTACAACACATAATATATATCCAATTTTTTAGGCAGAATGCTGAATTTTCATTAAAGAAGCCTACTAAACAGTAATAAGCACAGGAGACAGCGAGGGTTTTCCTGAGGTGCTAATTTTCTACCGTCATTTATAATGACGGCCCAGGCCACTAGTTTGAAAATAATTTGTTACGAAAAATAGAAAGATGAGCTTATGCGATATTAACGAACCTTCTTAGCTACCTGTGCCTATTAAGTATATTAAAAAAAATTATCAACATACCACTTTTTTGTGGGTCAGTTAATATATATGGGGTATTGCAGCAGACTCCGACACCTGACAACTTGCGTTAGGTGTCGGATGCTACTGCAATTCCTGGCAGATAAGACTTTTGGAGCTTCTTACTTTCGTGACGTCACTAAGAACAGGCCGGGCCGCGCGACAGCTGGAGCCCACGGACCGAGCGAGTGTCTGGCCGGCGGTCACCAGCTGGGAGTCCACCGCTGTTACCAGCCTGTCCAGCATTGCCACCTGCAATAGAGTTATACTCTTGTGGATACAGAAAAAATAATTTCACTCTAGAAAATACTGGAGGGTATATTAACTTCTTTTCTCGGCCCAAATTTTTCCCCCAAGTGTGACTACACTTAGTTTGTGAGATATAGGTATGATCGTAGAAGATATGTTCGTTATAGGTCGTATTCGTTCTGTGCATTGTTTTATTTGGGTTGAAAACTTGTAGTCACAGGTAACCGATGTATGTACGACACACGTGATTCACAAGAACGTACCTATATCGAAGACGTGGAACCAATAGTTTTTAAGCCTAACGAGTTAAACCAAACGAGTTCCTCCAATAAAAGTTTTCTGTACTAATACAAGGTGGGGCATAAATGCTGTTACAAAATAAAACTCAGATTTATCTAAAGAAAAAATATGTATATTGAGTAGTCCGATTACAGAAAATGATTAGCAATTACTGAAGGAACAATTTGGTATAAGTATTATATAAAATGTTTCTTTCGAGCCTTCACTACACTACGAATCTTTTGAGAAATCATCTATGGCAGCACGCACAACGTCTAATGGTATTTTCTCTCAGCATTTGTTCAATTTTATCTTGAAAGCTTCAATATTTCGGCAAGGAGTAGAGCAGATTTCACTCTCCAGGAGTCACTACAAAGAATAATCAAGAGCGTTAAGATCAGGTGATTTGGGAGGCCATTCATCATTTTTGCTACTCCCAGAGGGAATTCTCAGGGAAATTTCTACTTGTTTTTGTCGCTCAAGGGGTCAAGATTAACAAAGAACGTTACGTTGAGGACATTCGTAAAGGTGCACTGACCCCCGTAGTGTAATTCTGTGTGCGGTGATGAAGTCTGGACTGTCCAACAAGATGAGGCGACAGGCCACACTGCTCGAGTAACACAGCAGCGGTGTAGAGACAACTGTCCGTCCTGGATTAGCAAAGACGAATGGACTATCTAATCACCTACTCTTAACTCTCTTGATTATTCTTTGTGGTGACTCGCGGATAGCGAAATCTGCTCTACTCCTCGCCAAAATATTGAAGCTTTCAAGATAAAACTGAACAAATACTGGGAGAAATTACCCTTAGACGTTGTGCGTGCTGCCATAGATGATTTCTCAGAAGACTTCATAGAGTAGTGAAGGCTCGAGAGAAACATGTTAAACAATACATATACCATATTGTTCCTTCAGTAATTGCTAATTATTTGCTGTAATCGGTCTACTAAAACTATTATTTTAATTTTTTTGGTGGGATAAATCTGAGTTTTATTTTGCAACAGTATTTATGCCCCACCCTGTATATGAGGGCTTCGTGTCCTGCATAAATGTAGTCAAGCTCAGATTCAGCCACACTCACATCATTTTCCAACACTTGCATTCATTCATGTCGTATAACACTCGGCCTGTTGAAGGCAATGTTAAAAGGTGCAGTTTAACTATATGAAAAGATTTCGGAAACCTTACTCTCTGGATTTAGGCATATCGCTGGAGGTCATTGTATTTTGTTCCCAGAGCTATATAATATTATGCATCTACCGCCAAGAATTTTTCTCCTCATATGACTATACTGAGGTTGCAGTCCCCAGTACAGCGACCTTTATAGTGATGTTCACTGTAACTTGGATATATATGTACACAGTGCGAGTCAAAAGTGTTTGCAGGAGGCATTTTCTGCATTGCTAAGTGCTTTAGATGAAAACTGAATAGCGATCCAATAAGTTAAGACCGCTTGATTTATCTGAAAATATTTGCAATTTATTTTAACGCTAATATATATTTATTTCACATCAGATTATAGTCTATTCCAAGTGGTCATATAATGTTTTCAAACTTCTAAAATTTACAATATTGACTAGAGGAATGATGTTAACGGCATCTGAGAACGTTGAAATTGTACAGCTACTCGATAAACCTACACTGGAAATTTCGCAAGTTATTACGTGCGATCATCGCAAGGTGAAAATACGACAATAATGTTGACCAACGCGAGCATATTAATGAGGGGTAGGAGAAACCAACCATAAGCAAGCAGAGAATTCAGGAAAATTAAATGATTTTTTAGCCCAAAAAACTCACTGGGCCAGTAAGGAAATTCTCGAGAATGCCCGAGTCACTAATGTATTCAAATGAAACCAGTATCGTATTCTGAATAAAATGGTGAATCTGACATCACCGACAGTATGGCTCCCTTAAAGTGACGTCAATCACAAAAAGAGACTTTCATTTGTAACAATAGATCTGAAAACAGATTTACGAACTGTCATTTTGTCCGACGTGGCACGAGCCATATTTGACGATCCTAACGGTTAGGGATTATAGGCAAGGATGGCGCGCTAAGAACGCAAGTGCTCGTTTGTGTTACAAGCGGCAGCGAGAGGGTGGTGGAGTTCTATTCTGAGCTCAAATCCTGTATGACAAAATTATTGGACCTTTTCTTGTACTAGATGGCCGCAGAATGCAACCTGCTAATTAAAGTGCAGTCCTTGAATATAAATGTCTGCCCTGGTTCAATATTCAGCCTGATAGCACCAAAAATGCCGTATTTTTCGGTTGGTCAGTGCTTCAAGCCGTGCATCGCAAATAATTGAACGACGGATTGCAGATCATTGTTCACAGAAGAGAAACTCATAGATTGGCCTCTGCAGTGTCCAGATCTAAACCCTCATTGAGAATCTTTGGTCCATAGTAAATAGAAGAATTGTGAGAACGGGCGTCAATTTACACGTGAAAGACGAGCTGTAGAAGAGGATTTTGGAGGTTTCATGGCAAGTTTCAGCTGCAGAAGTAAAGAAGTTGAATTCCTCTGCTGATAAAAAATCGGTCAAACTCATGAAAAGGGTGGGCAGATATTCAAGTATTATGAAGGACGTTCCTAAGTTTCATCTTCTTTTGCAACCGTAATTTTCACTAGAATAGTTTTATCTCATTGTTTTCTAATAAATAACATTTTCATAAAATATTTTAATTTATATTTGTTTATCGTAAAATTCATTTTGAAATCACTTTTCGCCTACCTGAAAATAACTAAAATCTGAAATAGGATAAATGCATAGTAAGTTCTAACATAAATTTCAAATATCCTCAATAAATCAAACTCTTTGTCGGGGCAAGGAAATTTGCATTAGAGCTGACGGAGGAGGAAGGAGGATTGAAGTAAAAGTGTAGTTGCGTCCCTACAGAGCATACAGGTAAGCTGGGTGCATGGCAGCAATATTGGGAGAGGGCTAAGTAGGTCTTTACTCTTTAGTGGGAAGCTCAAGGTTCCCCCCCCCCCCATGCCCCATGCTCCTCCTTGGTGTCGCCACTGATCAAGGTATCTGAACTAATTGCTGCTTTCACTACTAAGTTTCATGCAAAGCAAACTTGTAATCTAGAAAAATTCCTCTTGCAAGCACTTTTGACCCACACTGCATATTATTCCTCTGTAGGTATATATTATATATGTCCCGGAACGCTCCCACCGTGTCACGGGTGTAGCTACAATAATTGAGGCTGCTGTCCCATGAGCGAGGGCTCACCGTCCCGCTCACCGTTACCGCGAACACGTTGCAGGGACTTCATATTTCTCCATTGTTCCTTCTCTTGGTGATTCTGCCATAAATAACACATTGGACCTGACTGCTTGATCTTCGAGTTAATTCATCAAAAGAAGTGAGCGATGTCAATTCTACATACATCGAAAAAACATATCCTTTTCACGTGCTGCCAATACCAGCTATCAGCTCAGCTAGGAAGTCAGCGATATACTTATACAAGTAGGTATCTCTTGATGTGAATCGAGCGTATCGACGCTGAGAAATTAAATATACCTATGGTTTATGTACGTTTTCATAACTGGCAGAGAATGGACACATCAACAAACAGATAAACATACAATTAAGTGTCGTTTTGGTAGTGTTGGATACCCTACTGTGCGCTCACCGTGTCTTTGATGTATCCCCTCAGAAGTTTTATTCTGGCCAGACTGTGTGCCTGTCGGATAACGTAGTCACAGACGGAGTTGCTGCAGGCGTCTAGCGTTGTGAAGTGTCGGCCGTCACGGTCCTGGTCTTCCATCTCCGACAGCAGACTGTTGAGGGGCGACTCCCTCTGTCACACGGAAGAATTACCGTATTTCATGTGTAACACTAGTGGCACGCATCGTCAGTAAATGACGGCCGTAAATGATTACTTCGAACAGCACCCGTTTCCTTTATTGTTCTTGGCGTCTCTGTTCTCACGAATATCATGTCGTCTATGTAATTCACTCATTATGAGCTTAGTGAAAAGATCTATTCGTTGTGGGCAAGAAAGTGTACAGTATAGTATCTACTATACCACGTAGAGGTTGGTAGTTGAGAGGTCTTCAATTCTAGAAAAATGGCAAGGTAGAGGCCTGACTACCGTTCAACAGACGACTTTTCTCCTATTTAAGTGCGTTTTATTAACTACATACTAGAGATTCCAGCCGTCAAAAATGACGGCAAAAATTTTGTGATTGAGCTTTTATTGTTCCGGTTCCCAGTATAGGTTTTGCTGCATTACAGGTCTCGTCCCTGCAGGCCTGATCTTCCATTATAGTGAAACGCAAGCTGTACAACCATGAGTTTTGCGATAGCAAAATATCCCCCTGCAAGCTAAGGAGTGAATATCAGCTTGGAATTGATCAAGCGTGCGTTAAGCTGCACTAAGAAAAATATAGTTCAGTCAGAAGAATTCACTGGAAATACCCAGGGCTCACCGTATTGTGGATACCAACTGATTGTTGAACCTCCAGCGTCGAACTTTGGCTGCATGTAAATTCAATATAAAAGGCGTCTACTCAGCGTGAAGATTCAACTACTTCGATATCATTCAGCAACGAAAGCGGGGACCCAGAGACCGGGATCCAGAGGCTGGAGATCCAGAGCTATATTTGTCACCGGTACTCCAAGCCTTGAAATTGTATGGTATCTCAACTTGTTTTTCAGTACATGAATATTCTCCTATTAAACTCTTAACTGCGTTACGGAGAGACGGACCAACTTTGGAGCAAGCAAGGGAGCGAGGGAGCAAGCAACCAACAACTGTGTTTTATTATATTACTAGAGTGCCCGCGCTGTCAATAATGACAGCGAAGAATTTGTTATGACCCTTGTGTTGACCATAGCATCATCGCAAAGATATTAAGACAGAGCCTACGTGTATAGAAAGGAGCTTCCTGTCTGGGTAGTGCCGAGTGTTGACGGGACATGCACTTTATGATTTCTCAGGTTATAAACTATTTAGGGTAGACGGTAGAGCTCCCTTCTCTACATGTAAGGCTCTTATTAACTTCCTTGTGTAGGATGCTGCGCAACTGCCAACTTGAATTAGGGAACCGTACAAATAAGAGTGCAAGGCTGAACAACACCAATCTTTCTTTTAGTGATACGCAAAAAAAGCAATGTTTTTTGCACGCAGTAAATATTGCTTTTAATAAATACGAAGTTCTGTATCCAAGATACTCGAGGGTGACATATAACTCGGACTCTGAATATTTTTCCTCGAGAGATAAATTGTTCTGTTGAAAGAAGAACCCAAAATGTGAAGAAAATAATTTACTACGAGAAATCATCGTGGTCTTTACGCGCCTGCTGACCGCTCAAGAATATCTTACCAGTTGCCTCGATAATTATGAAAATAACAAAATAAAAGTGGGCGCTGATACCTCCGAGGATGATGCGCCGCATCGTAACGAAGTATGTAAAATAAAAGTATCAACTGAAATTTGAATCAAGCAAATATCAGTTGAGAGTACACAACACGATGGAAGAGCTTGTTTAGAGAAACTGTATGCATCTACATCGAGTGGACTACAACGTTGTCAAAGAAAGACCGGAATCAGACATACCGTTCGAGTGCCATCATCTGAAACCTGGAAAATTTTCTGCTCTGCCTATCAGTTTGCTATGAAGCTTGGCAGGATGACCACAGTCTTCCAGCAGATGAATACACTGATGAAACCAGGAAGGCCAGAGCTAATTTTTGCCTATTTCGTTAAGAGCGTGACACGAAACCTATAAATAAATATAAATATATTTATAAACACACGACAGTCATTCTTAGTATTAGATAATATATAAATGGATAGCGGAATGTCCTAACGTTACAAAAGCTTATATATTATCAGTCATTGTCATCCTTTCCCTATATTTCGTTAATGCAAGTATTCTGTTTTCTGAAATGTTTGTGCTAACTTTTGACCTTGAAAGGGTCCAGATGTGAGGCAAGTATGAATTCACAGAAGGATAACCTTTATTTGACGAAGAAATAGAGTTGTCGTGCTTGTTATGTTCAAAAATAGAGCACGGGACATTGATCCAATTGGTCTCCAGAATCGCTCTGTTCAATAATCACACTTCAAGCTGCCATATATATGCGTTAGCGATGTTTCGTATGCAGTTGGCTAAAAATGTGGCCTGTGGTGTGGCAAAAACTTCGGCGTTGTACTCGTATCCAGGGCAGTATTCTGGGCGGAATTTGTTCGGAAACTATGGTATTTGCGACACTCAGATCAGCATGCCGTACGTTAGTAGGGCTGTTTATGGAATTACTTCATTATATTGTATTAAGATTTATTGCTTTGCAGAGTCTTAAAATAAAAATCAAGTTGAAAACTAAAGACGCAAATAACATATTTACGTAAAATCTTGTAGATTATAAAAAATGAACGTTTCAGCTCTTAGGCCATCTTCAGCAATCTGAAAAGAATCGATATGTATAAATATCTACTCAGCTATAAGCATGCAGGCCTAAACGATGAATTTCATTGAACAAGTACACTGATCACAAAATACATAATATACTAAGAACTCAATCAATTACTATATGGAGAGGGTGAGACGACTGCAGGTCGTTCAATTTAGGATCTAGTTTAAAAATAAATAGCGATTCTAAAATCCATAATGTAAATAAATTAAGAGGATTTGCCTGAACCTAAAATCTTATAATTTTTATCCTTTATAATGCACTTGCACTGCTCTAAATGGGATCTAACGGACAGGTTGAAGACCTAAGCATGGAGCTACCACTAGGCCCCACATTCGCTAACACTTTCATGCCATGCCATGAGCGTACCCGGTTTTCCGACTGCCCTGTTGAATTCAAGCATGTTGTTTACCTTAGATACGTAGACGATATTTACATTGCTTTTATTCCGTGAACCGTCTCATACCACAAAGTTTCATAATAACTTGAACTGCAAACATCCAAGTATAAATTTCACAATAGAGCAGGAACAAAACAATTCATTGTCATTTCCTGACTGCTGCATAACCAATGTAAACAACATGTTCACTACCTCTGTTACCGCAAGACAACTTGTACCGGTATGGGATTAAGCCTTTTTAGTTTCCGTAAGCTCAAATTTAAAGTAAATAGTATCAAAACCCTCTAAGGTTATGCTTTTATATAGGATTAGCTTGAATTTCATTTCTTTACATACTGAATTTGAATTTTTGAAGAATTACTTTGTGCGAAATAGCTACCCAGTAAACCTTATTCAGAAATGCGTTAGAAATTATCTCAATACGAAGTTCGCGTCCCTTGCTTGTGTCCTGACAATAAAGAAAAATAAATTATATGATGGTCACCAAGCCATATTTCGGCTTGGCTAATACTCGCGACGGTGATACGCCCCATCCTACCAAGTGAGTGGTTTCGGCCAGCCTCGGAGAGCTGTCGGAGAAGCTGAGGCGCGAGTTTGTGTTGCTGGTCGGCAAGTTCTTCCTGTGAGTCGATTTGAATGCAATGTTAGTTAAGAGTTATAAAATCTGTTCAATTTTTAGCTTCCGCCAGCATGCTCTCGTCCGTTGTGTATCATTACTGTTGTCTACAGTGTGGATCTGAGTACGTGGGTGTACCTTACTTACTCTTTGAGTAAGGACTCTTGAGCATGTGGCAGGAGCTTCGGTATTTTTCTAGTTTAGAGGCATTAAAAAAATCGACCTTTTTTTGTTTTATTCTGTTTTTTGGGGTGTAGATTAAGAATCTGAAGTCCGTTTATGGCGGTCGGACATAGTTTTTGAGATATTTGACTTTGAAGTTCCCATTGTTTTCCTATGGGGGAAAATACCCGGCGATGGCAGAGTGTAATGGAACATGTTAGGTTAGGGAGGCAAGGCCTGTTTTTTTTTTTCATTTTGGGTTGGGTTGGGTTAGGTTAGCCTCTTCTAAACTAGAAAAATTCCGGAGCTTCAAGGCTGTTCAATACTTGCCCGTTCCCTTACATTAGTGGTTTCCTTTAAAGGGTCTCTAGAACCTCCGTAGCTCCCCAGGGAATCGACCAAAGACCCTCTAAGGGCTCTATTTAAAGAAAACCTCTATTTCCATTTCCCAGTTTTGTATTTACGGTAAAATTCGCTTTTAGGACCATCACGCATTTTCAATATTTTGAAGTCTTATCTAGGTAGAAAGACCTATTTTAAGACGTTTTCCACGAATGACGTTTTTGCTGCAAATGCATACTTTCCGAGATATTGGACTTTGAAGTTCCCATTACGATCCGCCATTACGGCCGCGTCGAGCGATCTAGCGGCAGGTGCTTTTCCATCATGGCGGCGTAGCGCGTATTACTTTACACTTTTGGTATATTTCTCAAAGGATATTAGCAGAACCAGGCCTGGTCTCCTAACCTTTACGAGTAAGAGCCACGTTGTTGCCGGAAAAAAGTATAGAAAAAAAAAAGATGGGAAATTGAAAGCCAAATAGCTATCTCGAAAAGTAGGTAAGCACTTGAGACAGAAACGTCCTTCAAAAAAGTCTTAAAATTGGTCCTTCTACCTATATACGACTTCAAAATATCAATTATGAATGAAGGTTTAACATTAGAATATCTTACCTTTCTAGTTTTGCAGTATCCTAATTTCGTGTCACAATTTGGGCAATTAGGGATTTTATTTTCCTCAGTCGAAAAAATTACACCATGCAAAGTTAGAAATTTCAAACTAGAATCATCATCGTTATGAAATTGCTTGCTACAGTCGAAATATTCCATGGAGCAACCCTCACAACCACCATCCATTGCAATCGCCATTTCACAGCTGTTCACTTGTCGCGGCGTCGCGCCAGGCGCCGGTCGTAATTATTTTTCTTCGTCTTTCCGTCCCTAGCATTCCAACGTAAGTGATTCTTGAAAAATAACTTTAAAATTAGTCTTTTAACCTTTATTATACTTCAAGAATCAAAATATCATAAAATTATAAAGAAAAATCTTGTTCTGCTTATATATACTACTAAAAATATATATAAACCAGTGTACAGCGACAGCGCGTTACGCCGTCATATTGTTCGACGAGCTGCTGCAATGTCTGACGCTAACAAAACTTTAAAGTCAAATATCTTGAAAACTAAGCATTTGCCGCAAAAACGTCATTCGTGAAAAACGTCTCAGAATACGTCCTTCTACTCATATATGACTTCAAAATATCGAAAATTCGCGATAGTCCTAAAAGCGAATTGATCCGTATTTACAGGCTGAAAATAAATTTTGCAAAAAAACCTATGCATCCAGTATTCAAGCAAGATCATAAAGTCAAGGTTCATTTCGCTTTTAAGACCATCATGCATTTTCGATATTTTGAAGTCATATATGACTAGGAGGACATATTTTAAGACGTTTTTCACGAATGACGTTTTTGTCGCAAATGCTTAGTTTTCAAGATATTTGACTTGGAAGTTTTTATTAGCATCCGACATTGCGGCAGCTTGTTGAACAATATGGCGACGTAACGCGCTGTCGCTGTACACTGGTTTTTATATTTTTTTATTAGTATATTAGCAGAACCAGATTTTTTCATAATTTTATGATATTTTAATTTTTGAAGTATTATAAAGGTTGAAAGACTAAATTTTAAGCCATTTTTTCAAGAATGACGTAGGTAGGAATTGAAGGGACGGAAAGACGAAGAAAAATAATTTTTACCGGCGCCTGGCGCGACGCCGTGACCCTTGATGAAGATGTGAACGGTAGAGAAATGGTTGTTGCAATGGAGGGTGGTTGTGCCGGTTGCTCCCTGGGATATTTTGTCTGTATCAAAAAATTTCACAACCATGATAAAGCCAGGGTGGAATTTTTAATTTTGCATGTGGTAATTTTTTCGAGTAAGGAGAATAAAAAGGTAAGGTATTTTAATGTTGAACCTTCATTCATAATCGATATTTTGAAGTCATATATAGGTAGACGGACCCATTTTAAGACTTTTTCTTGAAGGAGGTTTCCGTCGCAAGTGTTTACCCACTTTTCGAGATAGCTATTTGACTGTGAATTCCCCATCGTTTATTTTTCTTTGCTATACTTCTTTCCGACAACAAAGTGGCTTTTGCTCACCTAGGTTAGGAGGCCAGGCCTAGTTCTGCTAGTATCCTATGAGCAAAAATACCGAAAGTGTAAAGCAATACGCGCTACGCCGCCGTATTGGAAAAACACCTGCCGCTAGATCGCGCAACACGGCCGTAATGGCGGATCGTAATGGGAACTTCAAAGTCAAATGTCTCAAAAAGTATGCATTTGCGGCTTAAAATGGGTCCTTCTACCTATATATGGCTTCAAAATATTGTAAATGCATAGTGGCCCTAGAAGCGAATGTTACCAAAGTCAATATGCATGACTTGTTAGTTTTTACATATTTTTAGCGAAAAATCTGCTGAGCTCCCCTATAAATAATTCACATTTTCTTCATAAGCAGCGTTTTCTTTTATTATTAGGGTAAATGGTTACTAGTCTTGACCTAAACTTAATCTCGCCTGTTTCGTAATTGTTAACTTAGTAAAGGTTTCTTTACATATAAAATTACAACCTCTTAACACATGCATTATGTTTTTTACAAATCTGGTACATTTTGAACCACTGACTGGCAGCCGTAATGAATAAATGCTTATTAATTCAACCCAAATATAGAATATTCTTGAGAAAAAATACCCCAATATAGGGAAAATCAGTTAATAATAGATTACCTCTTAGTTTTTTTTAGTATTCATCAGTATTCTGTGTATTTTACAACACTGATTGTATTTATGTTACGCAAATGATTACCTCCGCCAAGGAGGTTATACTTTTGTCATGTGTGTCTGATTGTTAGTCTGTCAAAAAGTATTTAATGGATCTTCAAGAAAATTACAGAAACTGTTAATACTATCAAAAGGCACAAATGATTAGATTTTAGTGTTGATGTTGTGCGCGTTTGGTGGATTTGCGCGATCGATCGATCGC
>LQNS02000139.1:733035-751299 GCA_001587735.2 Parhyale hawaiensis
CATTCCAACTTACTACCATTAAAATGCACTTCTGGTAAAGGTGGGGTAGGTCTTGAGGTAAAAACCATTAGCTTCGTTTTCTCTGCGTTCGGAGTTAACCGATTAAGATCTAACCAGTTCAGAAGGATGATTATAAGTCTATTAGTTTTTGCAACTGCATTATCAAAATTTTCGTCGTTAATATAAAAGACAGCATCGTCCGCAAATAAAATGGCATTAGACTCTGAAAACTCGCATATATCGTTAATATAGACACTGAACAAAAGAGGACCAAGGATTGAACCTTGTGGTACCCCATGCTTAATATCTTCACTCGTGGAGATGTCATCATTGACAGTGACATACTGTTTTCGATACTGTAGGTAACTTTCAATGAGTGCCTTGGCATCATTTCTTATTCCATAATGTTCCAGTTTAGTCAATAAAATTTCGGAGTTCACCGTGTCGAACGCTTTTTTAAGATCTAAGAACAGGCAAATTGTGAAAGATTTTTTATCGAAGGCAGGCAGTATATCATTTATGAGATGGGTAATAGCTAAAGTGGTATTTCTACCTTTTCTAAAACCATATTGCGACGGGGTTAAAATATTATGCATTGAAATAAATTGTGAGAGTCTAAAATGGATAATTTTCTCAAGTATTTTGTTCAGCAAACTAAGAGTCGATATTGGTCTGTAATTATTAACATCTGTAGAATCACCTGCTTTAAAAACTGGTATAACACGGGCCATTTTCAAAACTCTGGGGTAGGTACCAAGTAAAATACAGCGGTTAAATATTGCACATAGGTGACTACTTATGTTAGGCAATGCTAGTAATAAATGTCGCGGTTGTATCTCATCTTTTTGATAGCGCTTATCTTTCATCGACTCAACTATATCAACAATTTCTCTGGGCATAACTGGATCTAGTTCAATAGCTTGTTGAAGTCGTGGCCTAGGTATGTCATAAGTTCGAACGGCGGGAGGAAACCGAGCAGCCAAATGAGTGGCAACCGAAGTGAAGTGAGTGTTGAATTTGTTCGCCATTTCACACCCAGATGCAGTCCTATTACCCACGGAAATACTTTCTACTTCAGTTGTGCGCCCTCGGTTCAGCAGCTGATTAATGACACTCCAAGTCTTCCTGGGATTACTCGATGTATTGCCGATCATGGTAAGATAATAAATTTGTTTACTTTTTCGCAGAACGGAACCAAGTACATTTCTGTAGGTGGAATAGGATCTTCTAGTTATAACACCATTTCGAAAAAGTTTAAAAAGGGCGTGCTTCTTAGTAATTAGTCTCCTTAGGTCATCGCTCATCCAGTTTGATTTTTGCTTTTTCATACGACAACTGTATTTCAGCTGAAAACAATCATGATAGACATTGTATAACTTCTCGGAAAACCTGGTCATGGCTTCACACGGGTCACCGTCACACGATGCAGAAAGATTAAGATTTGCAACTCTCCTAACAAACTTTTCGATGTTGTTCCTACGCTTAAAGTTACGATAACTGAATACTTTGGATTGTTGAGCCTCCTTGGTATTAAACACGGCAAACGTAGGGAGATGGTCACTTAGATCACTGTCAATTACTCCAGATTTGAATATTCCCTCAAAACTGCTGTTAGTCCAAATATGATCAATCAGCGAATATTTCGTTGTCGAGTTATCGGGAGAATATCTCGTAGGTATGTTTATCAGAGGGAAATATGCAGCTACAATAACTGTCTCACCTATATAAGCTAGGTGAGACAGTTATTGTAGCTGCACCGGACGTATCTAAACCTAAACTCGTACTATGCTGGGACGCCTCTTGCGTGTCATTTTTTTTTTTTAACGCAATGTGGGAGGTCTTGCTAGCAGAGGTTACGTGAGCTGGGCACTTGCGGCCCAGTTACTAAAATAAATATGGTCAGAGGTCTGCGGCCTCGTACTTTTTTCACTTTAGTGACTGGGCCGCAAGTGGGCACAGTTTACGGCACGCAATATTGGTAAATTTAACCTGTCAGCGCACTAATCACACAATATCCATCCACCAGCTGTCTGCTATTTGCTTGTTTATCCTACCATATAGGAACGATTTCGATAAATAATCTTGCCCGTAACGAGTTAGTCGCTTAACGCTCATGCAAGCTCCTCCATAAATGAACCAAACGATGTTTTTGCTACGGGAAACCAATGAATTTGTAACAAATGTAAGGCCACTCGGACAAGATTACAGCACCTCTCTATTCAAGTGAGGAATTCTACCACGCCCAAATCTACTGCTGTGGCTACTGTGCAGCTGCGAGCAGAGTCTCCGTCCAACATCAAATGTATGGCGACAGCGGCCGCATTGGGTGCTCGCAGTCCTCCCCTGTTTATTTTACAATAGATGCGTTGTCTATGCATATTGTCCTAACCCAACCTATACGCACTCTCGTTAGTCACATATTTCAATATATAATTTTTCAAAGAGTAGCCGTGTTTGCACGCCGGTGACGTTTTGTGTGGGTTCTCTAATTAGTGTTCTCTCGAATGAAATAAATTAGTTGCATCATCAAAAATCTGGTGCGTCAGCAGCTCCTTCTTCATGATTATAAACTTATTGTCCTATTTTGCTACTGGCGTTTGATTGCAGCCTCCTCCTTCTGTACGAAATTAACCGTTCCGTGTCTGAACTAAACATCTCTTTTGGTAAGAATGGCACTACCTGTTACGCTCTCTTGTGTCTTTGTGTAATGGGCACAAAAGGGTTAACTCTCGGCCGCACGATCACACTACAGAGAAACTGTAGATTACATCTAGGGTTTGTTTTATACCTATGAATATATATGAATATTAAAACTATATTTCTTGTCGCACGAAACTAGCAAAACGATAGGAAAGAGATATGACTAAAATTTTTGATCTATTAAAACTCAGTTTTCGTATGTTAATGAAAACCTTTGCATTTTTTTTTTTTTTTTTGTTTATGCATGGCGGCAAAACACCGCGCAGTGTTCCGCGATCATCAAAATCTATGCCATGTCTCAAACCGCGGCTGGGGAATTTTGTGTCTGTTCTTATATCAATTAGCTAAATTTAGATGTGAGGGAGCGGCTCTCCTTATCCCCTTTGAATATTTTTTATGGAGATGATTGCTCGCCCTTCACGAAAGTTAAACTTGTCCATTAATTCTGTGTTATGGGGAGCATCAGCCCCAGGGGAACCCATATGTTGCGTTAGCCTTGCACTGAGAAAAATTTCGATGCACGTAGGTTTTTCAGAGAGCAGCATCAGGATGCACGTCGGTGCTTCACGGCGTAGTTTGGTGTGTCATCGCAGCAGTCAGAAAAACATATTTCCGCAAAAAGAAAGTGAACAAAAGCTTTGTAGTTTTGTTACACGTGCGAAACGCGGTTACTTACTAACACGCAGGTCGCTATTGTAATTCGAAATTTCTTCTTTTCAGATGCATCAATTTTACCTGTTTTTGATGCATGTTGGTGCATCATATCGGCTTTGTCCCAAAACCGGGATGCACATAAGTGCATCAAGTGACCAAGTGCGTCATAGGACCCTATATGCATCACCATGATGCACTTTCTCTTTATGATGCACTTTCGTGTTTCGGTTTTGGGACAAAACTGCATGTAATTTTGATGCACTTAAGTGCATTATATTTTTCCTCAGTGTGGCTATTTTTTCGGGACGTTTTTCCTTCGTCCCCACTTTGTTTCTCTTCACTTCCATGCTCCTACTAATGTTACTCTCCTCGTTTTTCCTCTTCTTTCCCAATTGGGTGTCCGCAGGCATTGATCATGAGTGGCAACACCCTTATAAATGAGTTCCACATTTCTCTCGACATTCTTTACATCTCTTGCTTCTTCCTCTCTTTGGATCACAGCGCACGCTATGGGTAGGGTAATAATATAATAAAAATTTGAAACGACAATCCACGTTTGCATTTAAGAAACCAGTTCGCGCTTCACTGTAAAGCTTTTTGATTGTCCGAATCAATTGACGTTAACGTTGCAGAGTTGCCAGACCTTCAAGTCTGAGGATTACGAGAACAGGCTTGCATGTCCTCAGTCGCTTACAGAGTAACTACATGCTTATGGGAGGTGCCTCTTCAGGACTTGCCTTCTTGAACTGTAACAAGCCTTAAGGTCAGAGGTGTGCGCTGTACGGGTCCAGACCTGCCCTGCTACTGCTGCAACACACCTCTTGCCATACTCTAAGCTCTTGGTTGTTTAAGATGTTAGTCCTTTCCCTATTATTGCTCAGCTTCTGTAAAAGTTTGTTAGATCTTGGTGTAAAATAATTTTGGATAAATTTGATGGGTTATGCATATCTATGTACTAAATTGAAGGAATAAATGCAGCGTGCGCAAATTTCGAGTTGGTTTTGATCTTGTCGTTGGAGTATTTTATAGAAAGAAACAGCGGAATAATTAATTTGGTAATTGAAATAGGTCATCGTGCAGTTGATATTCCACGGTAGGAAATGCTTTATGTAACGCACCCTGCTGCTGTATTATAATTGCTTTGCAGCGTCGTTCTGCTCGCACTGTTGGATCTTCCTCGAATGCGCTCTCGACATGGGTTAAATTTGAATGCGTGCACGTTACACGAGAATCACTGTAGCAACTGCTGCAAAATTGAGTGGTCTTTAAGTGATGTACGGTACCAACGGAGTCGCAATAATTATTTTAGACCTACTGGCCGTGTCGTAAAAGGGTCTTAATATAAAATAGGTATGTGAACTTATTTACATTTCTGGATAGGTGTCTTTAAAATATTTGGATCTACCCTCTATCAGGCAAGCTTGTTGTTAAATATTTGGACCTTCCCGCTCTGACGCAATAATGTCGTAATAACGTTTGACCCGTTGTGACATAAAGGGGTCATTTCACTCTTAAAGGCTCCGGAATGCCCTCTGAGTCACGCTCTTACCAAACCTGCCGCTCTCGCAGCGAAGTTGGAGCTCGGCGGCTATACCCAAGGAGTCTATAGCGTGGAGGCCAGAGTCATTTGCTCTGCACAGGTGACAGAATAAATTGCTTCTAGCTTTATAAACAGAAAAGTGTCGCGATTGTGCGTCTCTTTGTACACTCACATCTGCTGGAGATGGATGGTGGCGCCTGGTGGAACGCTTTAAAGGTTTCGTGCACTATGACGTGACCACACATCACCCGCCTTTTACAGAAATCACTAGACAGCTCCTTCGTATTTGGCGCGTGGACCGTACCCGTAGCAACTCACATGAATTTATTGTTTGCGGCTCTACACATTCGCTTGCAAATGCCGTGCTAGTCCTGACATAGGACAAGTCTGTCCGGGACCGCCTCTTATGGCAACCAAAGAAGATATTCCGATGGCTTCTTTTCAGACGACTGATTCATAATCCTTCCTGGCATTGTCGTCTTCAATGGCATAATTAAGGGCCTCCTCCCACGTTAAAAACCTGGGCCCAAATTTACGAACGTTAAAATATTATAAAACTTACAATGTTGAATTTTACAACCATGATACAAGGTTGTAGTTTATCTGCCTTATGATTGTAAGTTACAGCTCCCTACTACCGCCAATGAACGGTCGCTTTACGCTGTGGGCGTAACTGCAACTGTGCCACAACTGCCACCAATTATCCTGCATGCGTGCTTTCAATCAGAAGAATAGAAAACGAACCCTATCTCAGGTGGACTATGTTGAAAATTTTGAAATAGCAATGCCAACAGAGGTTAAAAAATGGATGTAACATTTATTCTACCGGTATACGTTTCATTAGGAACACAGATAAGAGTAATAGCAGATGCAATGAGTAGCTGCCTTGCACACATATTAATGCTCATTTAATCAATTATCAGGTTAACATATAATTATATGTGTGAATTTATTGAAAAATACGTTGATACCCAGGTGTATTCATGAAGGAGTTTTTATATGTGTATGTGCGTGCATTAAATAACATATGAAGGTTTGATTTATTTTCTTTCCACATTGAAGTAAAAGTCTTGGCTCGTTTTTTGAAGGGGTTTCCTCAGTAAGTCTATTCCTCTATTCACTGACTGTAATTAATCGCTGCATTCTCAATCAAAAGTCTCTGGTATATTATTATGAATGATTTAACGAACTTTTCTGCTGCCATGTCTCACTTACCATCTTCATGTTGCAATTATTGTTCTGCATGTCGCACTGCTTCCATCCTAATTACGCGGTGTTATAAGACTGGGAGATTCTTTCACCAGAATTCTAAGGTCACCCATTTTAAACGTGTTATTTTTTGACTACGTGACGATCTTCACTTGCTCCCACATGAGCTCAGTTGGATGGTAATGACTATGGTGAGGAGGTATTCTCAAAATCCGATGCTCTGTTTCTTCTGAAATTTCGTCAATTACGTATGTAGTCGTTATTTAATCTTTTTTGCAAGCTCCTGCAACTACGCTTGGTAGAGTTCTCTGGAGGTAAATCTGATTTCCTCCATTATATATGTAATAGGCCTTCTTTCAAGCTGCACGGAGTGATAAGATGCGTTGTCCATGACATTTACAGAGTTAGGTGAAAAATTTGGAAGCTGTTGCTTTCGAAACCATCCTTCAAAAAGTGTGGCATTCATCTGATGATGATAGTCCCCACCGTTTTTAACTTGGAATATTTACCTCCGCCAAGGAGGTTATGTTTCCGTCGTGTTTGCCTGTCTATTTGTCTGTCTGTCTGTCTGTCACCAAGATAACTCAAAAAGTTATGAACCGATTTGGACGAAATTTACAGAGATTGTTAATTATGTTAGGAGGAACAGATGATGAACTTTTGATGAAGATATGTCCATCCGTTTGTTTGTTTGTTTGTTTGTCTGCCTCATTTTTCTCAATGAGATAACTCAAAAAGTTAGGGATGAATTTTTTTTAAATTAACATGAGTTATTGGGTATATAACAAAGAGTAAATGACCAAATTTTGGTAATGATCAGTTTGTTCGTTCGTTTGTCACTGTTATTAATTTTATGCTTGTTAGCCCAATAGCTCCAAAAATAATGCATGGATATTTATGAAATTTATAGGGTGTGTTAATAATGTTGAAAGAAATGAATGATTAAATTTTGTTGCAGATTGGTCTGTTCGTTTGTATGTTTGACTCATATTTGTCATAACGTTTGTTAGCAGTATAACTCAAAAAGTTATGAACGGATCTTCAAGAAAATTGCACAAGCTGTCATAACTATTGAAAAGGACAAATGATGAGATTTTGAAGTTTATACAAAGAAAATTATGGGTTCAGAGCCAATTTGAATTTTTTGCTCCTGCTGCCTCGCTTGGCGGAGGTATGCGCTCTCAGAGTGTTCTAGCTTGCTCTGTGTCCTGAACAAGTCCATTACTGTTCCAGCATGTAGAATAAAAGACTTTTTTTTCCTGTAGGTGGTTTCACTCCGTTACTTATGGCGATGTCGTTTCTTTCCAGCATTTTATAACCGTGTAATTTTTATTGGCGTAAGTTTCATCGGCGTAAGTTTCATCAAGTACACAATATTCTGGGACGACTGTTTGACTTCCCTAGGGCGTGTTACAATCAGGCTCTCGGTGTCACATGTGCTACACCGGCCTCCAATACAGCACAGGTTGAGTAACACCGGGTGACACCGACGATAAACCTCCTAAATTGTATGGTGATGAGCTGAGTAACACTGCCTTTGTTGACAAACCTTGACTATGATACTCAATAATTTGCATCTCAAAATACATGACTGCCATAAATCACTTGAATTCTATTACGTGAGGCACCCTTGCATAGTTTTCATAACTTTTTATTCAAAATAGAGCCAAAATAAGGCTCCGCCAGAAATGCATATGTTCAAGCTTGCCGAAAATTCCGCAACACTTTGTTGGGGCGCTGAGATCGCTCGTCGCATTCACTGCTACGTACGGGTAACACTGTGATGGTAACACCGGCGTCTGATTGCAACACACCTCTGATATCTCACAAAAACGATGTATGCAGAACTTGGCAAGTAGCAAGGAAGCTATGCCACATGTCATATACATTGCAGAAAATAGTGGCTGAATGGAAAACTGTTACACATTTTACGATACACGCTTGTGTAAATACATTTAGAACATTAACCAAAGCCTGTTACAGCCGTAGAGAAGGTGACATATTATTAGTGAAATCATGTACTAATTAACACATGGCATAATAGGCGTGACGTCACACCCATCTGGGAACGCCCACAATGGACTTTCTAAAATAATTTTACAAAAGTGTTGTAAGCATTTATAATTATCCCAAGATCTCGCAAAAATATGTAATATACTTTAGAAGATTCTGTAGCTTGTCTCCTGTATTTTTTGCAGGAAAAAAGTTTTTCTTTCTATAACCGCGTAGTAATTCGAGGTACTAGATGCACGAGTTACAACAAGCAAGTAGCTTGATAAATCTGGCCGGAGTTACAATACAGTAAGTCGAGATACAGGCTAAACTAGGGACTTACAACATTAATTGTAAGTAGCTTGATAAATCTGGGCCCTGAACCGGAATATATTTTTTCTAAATATTTATTGCCTGTGATACTACGCACTAAGGTTATATTATTGTTAGGATTAGCTTGTGTATTCACCGTGTTCTAACTTATCACTAATATACTGCCATGAGGAACAGAAGTGTTTCCGGCCTGTGTGGTGAGGAAGATGCACTGACCTGTGGAAGACCCGATATCAATGCAGTGCATGAGAATGCATTGAGAATGTTAACAGGTGTTATTCTATTTGATAATATGCTTTATGAGAATGTGCCTAAGTGTTTTTCAAAAACTTGAATTGTTTCGTACTCTGAACTGTATAGTTCAACTTTTATGTAAGCCAAAGACAAAAACTGCCAGTATCATGGTGTAAATAACTGAATGAATATTTAACACTGAACACTAAATTGTGATAAAATGTTTTTTTAGACAGCCTGTCGCATGAACAATGGAAATTGAACTGTAAGTACACAACCCCCCCTTAGAAATTGAAGCAGTTCTAGAGCAGTATAAAAGTACAGTGCCGCTCTATAGGTCCCGCAATGTGCAGTTTTTAAAATGGATAATAAATCGAATCAGAGCCTTCATGTCCAGTTGTTCTTAGCAGAAAATAACTGCCTAATTTTGATTTGAATTATTCGCTAAATCCGACAAAAAACGGCATCGAACTGTTCACTTGTGCCAGCTGCGGCTAGTCAAGTGCTAAGTTCCGACCTGGTACCTACTGCCTCTTGTGCCGCCCAATCTACTTGTCTTGTACTCACGCATACAATTACACGTGACACAGTCGTGTGTGTTCTACAGAAGCCTGAAGCAGCATTCTTAAAACAGTTTTAAAGTTCAGCCTGTAGCTTTTTGAATCAGCTGCTATGTAGGTAAGAGAATGGCATAAGTATAAGATTGCCATAATAGCACAGGGAAATACTGAGATCACTCCAGTGCGATTATTCGGATCGTTGCTGATGAATAACACGGTATAGGAAATGACAAAGTTTCTGCGAATAAAATACTTCTGCACGCATTTCCATGAGGGTTTTATTGTCAGTTATATAGCATTTTTATTCAGCCAGCACTTTCCTGTTCTAAATTTTAATTCTCTTTTGAAAAAACTTCTTTGCGGCGTTCGTGCACAGTAAAAGTTTTAATGCAGTGTATATAATGTCGGCAAATAATATTAGGCCTTCGTAGAGATGACAAAAGTCAGCAGTAAATCACTGATTGGGCAGAATGGTACCTTTCTTACATTATCCCATATTCAACAAAAGAGGCTGAAGGCGAATATTTTCTGCCCAACGTCCGTCGCAGATAGGCTGTTTTACGGCCGAGTTAGGTCGAGAGCAGCCGACTGTACTCTATGGCGACTCTGCGAACGAACGTGTGCGGGTATATTTACTGCCATGTTCCGATTTAAAAACTGCACTGCTTTTTACTTGGAATGTCGTATCCATCTAGTTTCTTTTAAATACTAATTTGGGAAGAATAACCGACTGGATGACATAGTTAACGGTGGAGATATTACAGCATTAATGTGAAACTGTGCCGCACCCATGTGCTCTTAGCCGTGAACCGCTAGTTGTTCAAATATTGTAAGTTATTTATGAAGCAACGTTAGAGCGAACAGTATTGGATGCTATGTTAATTGTAGCAGAGAGAGCGTGCATGCTGAAAATGCTCGCTCATTTTGGGGAACCAAGGGCCAGTTCACACGTCCCTCAAATCAACGCGTTCACTCCCGAAAATGAACACGAGCAGTGAGTGAGTCAAATTTTGCTGTCTCTATCCACACGTAAAAACGACCTTCAATCAAATGAATGATGCCACGCTTTCACTTATGATCTCGTTTCTTTAGATTTTCGCTAATATTTTGCGTTGGTGTGAAGTCACATTCGTATCCCATAACCCTATAACCTGAATTTGATAGGAACAGTCTATTTTCAAAATATTTCCACCTGATACACCGATAAAAGTGAAAACAACACGCAGCAATTCGCTTCGTTGTGAAATCAAAGATGGCGTCACGATACGTCTCTGGTGTTAGTAAAACATTTTTGGCTTAACTAGTTTTCTTGTGTTAAACGGGAATAGAGTGATTTTGATCTTTAAAGTGACAGTAAAATATCATTTCTGTTGAATTTTCATCATTCAAAAACGCTACAGAGGATTAATTCTGCATTTATAGGTTTTGTTTACTGAACTTGAATCACGCCATGCGTTCAAAAACGCGACGTGCTTCATCCTTCCGTCTCCCGTATTTGCTGCAGCCGCTTCCATCAAATCAACGCGCCGCATCCATCGGTTTGACTGAAGGCGTTCAATGAGTGACGTGTGAACTGGTCCTTAGTCTTGTCCTTGGTAGCCTGAAGCTGGGGCGGGACACCGTTGTTCACGACTAGCATTAAGCCGATGCTAGAAATACTCTGAATTTTATTATTATCTGATTCCGTAGCTCGACTTATTCTATATTCACACTCAATGGTTTAATTAAAATAGCCAACACGTGCATAACTTCGGTGCATCAATTATACATTCTATTAACCAATATTATCAATGCCTTTTTCATGCATGTACTCTTGTTTTTACGACCAAGCGGATAAACGTTTTCACTGCCCCCCCCCCCCCAATAGAGCCTTCTACAATGGAGCAACGTGGAAAAAACAAACGTTCAAAGCGGTACAGCTATTTGCACAGTACGGAAAACAGTAGAGAATCAAGCAACGAATTACCATGAGCAGACAGACTTGTGTGGATAAGAAGAGGTGCGGCTCTCTGACGAGCATGAATGTTAATCGCTGAGCAGGACTGCAGGTTCCATTGGAAATGCAGATGATGTCTTCATTTATTCATTTAAAATTCCTGCCCACATCCATGCAACTTCATTAGCTAGATTGGTGCTTATCGCACAGCATCGCGTGTAGCTAGGCAGCAGCAGTCGTATATGCATCTCTAACTTCGTTATTTAGCTACCCTAACGGCATACTTGGCCGCCCTAGCCACTAAAATCGTAAAATTGCTGTTGCAGGAGGCGTTCCAAAATTTCGCTCGGTGTCAGTGCTACCTATCAAGGACATGCCGCTTGAGAGAGTTATTGCCGTAAGAAAAAATGGAGGGGATGAGTTGTAAGAACTTTCTCGTCACACACAAAGTAGATACAGTGGAGGTGATGCTCATTATATGGAAGCAATTAATGCTGTCGAGAATAGAATACTGTTCTCCAAGTTTGATGCCTAGTACGAGAAAAAGCTGGAACAATTCGAGGCTATTCCAAGATCGTTCACTGCCGAAATGCAAGACAAGCAAGAGTTTGACTAGCTATCTTCTTCTTTCGCGACTCCCTGTATACCCTTGCGCGTTTATCCCGTATATTTAGGAGGACACCCATGCATGGGCTCCTTATCTACTGTCGACTTAGTCTATGTCCCTTTTTTCCCTCTTTGAATCGTGAATTTCACGTCCAAAATGACTGAAGCTACTCACTAATTTAGAAGCAAAGAAAAGATTTAGTCAAATCATCGTATAAGTGGAAACATTTCGTGTAAGTTTATGGACGTCGAGGGACTCTTTAAGATTTTTAGGTCTGATCAATATCGTGCGTTTCCTAGTACTGTAAAATCGTCATGTGCTACTTGAACACCACCCTGCTGCTCTACGTGGAGTCGTATGGCTGAATGAGGAACGATGGGGGGGGGGTACTGCTAGCTATTATGCGGTTCGTACGACAACTTCTGCTGCGATGCTCTGCTACTCCGGTAGAAAGGCTTCGTGACGTCATTCCGACGTACAGTGATTCACAAAGCGACAACTAAATTTATACAGCAGAGAGCATCGCAATCGCAGAAGAAGACAGCCTTTGTTCTGAAGAAAAGAGCCAGTTTTGAAACTGTTAGCTAATATCGGGCGTAGACTCTCATTCGGAAAATAAACAGAAAATAAACTACTTCGTTCACGGGACAGTTTTCAGATAAAGGAACAAAGTACGGTGAAATATAATAACAAGTATAATAAATACGCTCATAGTTGTTGATGGAACTAACGGAAGCAACAGAATATTTTTTATCAAGACATTTTTTATTCCGAAACTTTTTTTTAATTATGCGACGATTTTATCAACTCGTTTCTTTCTATTTTAAGTTTTAATCAATTTGCGATTATAAAGCTTAACACATGTTTTAACTTATTACAATAGTGGCCCGTATACAGCGTACGCTATAGAGTGTGAATGCTTGATAAGCCTGGCTACAAATATAGAACATTAAGGTTCTATCCTCTCGTTAGCAGAGCTTATTTATAAAACTGTACTGCACCAATTTTGTCGCAGTTGAGCGCCAATTCTATGGAGTCTTACAACCCAGAGGCCAATCCGAGTGGCTTTGCCGGAGGAGATGTTGCAGCTGGCCGCAGTTCTTGCTGACGAGGTTAGTTTTGTAAAATTAAGTAGATTCTCTATATTTCTGTTTCGTGAGGTGAGTTGCCAATCGAGGTCGTTAACCTAGTCCGCAGGACTCCTCTACGAAAGGGGCCGTCCACTCGAGCATCTTTCTTTTGTCGTTTGCGCCTTCTCCCGCCAGTATAGTGGCGCACTCGGTCAACTGAGACTTTCCGGCAGGAATGCCGAGATAATAAATTCATATCCTGATGCGACATAAGGAACTGAGTCTCACTGCTCGGACGTCGTATGACGTACGGTAGGTGCGGTGGTAAAACCAGGAATAAAAAAAATTCTTATCTACCTAACGTAACCTAACCTGATTTTAACCAATTAAATTAATCTAACTTTTTAGCAGCCTCAATCCTTGCAATACTTGCTGAGTTGTGAAAAGTTAATTGTTTATGATATATGGATCAGTTTGTAAGCGAGGGCATTCAACAACGGGTCAACTGTCCAAGATAATGGTCCTAGGGGCAGTTATTGCATGGCTTGAGGTAATTATTCACGGGTGATGAATGTCCTGGTACCACGGCAATGCAATTTGTCGAGTGGCAGTTGCCGAATTTTTATAATATATCCTTATCGGTAAGCATGACTAGAAATTTTCCTTATCTTCATCTATCATGACAAAATAGGGACAATTTCTACAATCTATATAGCAAGTGTAAATTTTAGGAGTCAATGCCGTAAAGCGATGAATAAGAGCAGCAATCGTATCGGGATAATTTCTCTCCACGGTGTTGGACGGTTATAGGAACGAAACTCCAGTCATCCCATACCCTCACTAATTATTTGTACTCGAAATAGGACGCGCCCTGAACAGGAGTAATAGGGTCTGTCCGAGTCGCTATACGCGGGAGGTCTGTAATGACCTCTGCATCTTACCCGCTGAGTTTCTTGGTCAGCATGAGAGAGGCAAGGCGAGTTTTGTCAGAAGGTATTTGTTCCTCTATATTCCCTGCCAGTCGGTTGTACTCAAAGGTGCAATACCAGTTATACGAGGGAAATTCAAAAACTTCGAGGAAGATTTTTCTTCTAGCACCATTGCTGAGCCAACAACGCCAAGTGTTCTCTGATATGACAGCTGGCCTCTAACTGCGATAAATATCACAATTCAAGTCGTAACAAATGGTGGCAACGATATGGTGGCCCTCATTTTTTTGTTAATATCAAAATACTAAGAATCATCAGTCTGAATTTCGCTGCCGAAACAAAGGTCTAGAATTCGTTTGCACTTCATTCGAACGCAACGCAGTTGCTACTCACCTCACAGACAGCAAAAAATTTCCTACTAACGAACTTCTAGCGATATTGGTACCAAACGCTTCATGGTGTTGCTCGCCCCTCAGGGAGCATAGGATGGGCCATAGGCCATAGGGTTAGGTTAGTATAGATGCGCCCCTACAGTGCTATGGTGCCAGGCAAGGCTGCACTGGCGGCAAACTCGCCATTCGTGCGTTCAAGTAAGCCTTCCTACCGCGCAATAACCACCAGAAAACACTACCAAACCTAACCTAACCTTACCTAACCGTAACCTAACCTAACATTACCTAACCTAACGTTTCCTAACCTAACGTTTCCTAACCTAACGTTTCCTAACCTAACGTTACCCAACCTAACGTTACCTAACCTAACGTTACCTAACCTAATGTTACCAAACCTAATCTGTTGATACTACAGGGTAAATAGTTGACCGCGTTGTTGAAATTAGTGAGGGTGCTAAGCAGATTCTTAAATGACTAGTGAACCCAGCCGTCAAAGATGACGGCAATGAATTAGTGATGATGATTCTTCATATATCACCATTTCGTAAATTTGGTCATGAAGGTTGCCTTGCCACTGCTATTTCTTATGATGTCAGTAGGTGATCACGTTCAGTTTATTAGTGAGCAGTACAGAACTACCATCCGTGCGTTGACATGTGCAAGACTACAGGTAAAGGTAAAGTCAACCTGACCGTCCACTACTACGGAGAAACCTACACACACACTGGTTCGTGCAGCAGATATAGGCCGACCGGACTCAGAGGAGTGTACGGCTACAACTAATCCTTTATTCCTCAATTCCTTTATTGTTCTCTCTATACAACAAAATTTGAAAAAGTACAAGTTTACATAAAGTACAGTTGAGAACGTGCCCGACTCAAATTTAAGTGCCAATCACTTATATGGGGCAAATAAAATACACAATCTGTGAAACATTCAAGGTGCATGAGCAACGCTTTCGTTTTGAAAGGAATCAAGTTATAATTAGTTATTCCACTATATACACATGAACATGGTTCACAGATGAAGGTCATCAAGTCATTTTGATACACACAATTCGTTTGTAACAGTGAAACTCAATAACTATGGTGCCAATAGTAACAGAAACTATTCAAACATAACTATAAACACGAATTATTGGACCAAATCTATCTAAATATATATATTCTACTGACTACGATTTACCTAAAAAGTATATATGCTATTGATGTGAGTGACCGTAACTTAGTCAGAATTCTCGTAATTGGCGAGGACGTGTTGTTTGAATTTAAACTTAAACGTGTGATCCGACATTGGTTCAACAAGATCGTTAGGCAAACCATTATATAGCTTTACGTATTGATATATTGTCGATCGTTTTTTAACTTCAATCCTGACACGCGGTAAAACGAATCTCTGGTCTCTCATAATGTAGCTACTCGTGAACAGGTAACAATGGTTGAAAATGTTCATCAAAGATCACTGTATTCAAAGACATTGCATTACGCAAGAATTTCGTAAAAAATATTCATATATGTCATTTAACTTCAGCAATTTTAGATTGACAAACATATTGCTCACAGACATAGTGGGAACGTTATTATGATCTCTTTTTAACATTAAGAATGATCCTGAGGACATCGTTGACAGCGACAATAAGCGGTCTCAGCATGTTAAGTGAAGATCCGCCCCACAATATGACGCCCTGAATCAAAGGAGGATAAATTATAGCATAGTATAGAATAGTTAAAGTAGGTATAGATCGCCAATTAAGTTAAAAGCGCTGTCTTAGGTCAAACTAAGGTACGTGCAAACAACCGTTGAATTTTCACGGGTCCCGCTAGTCAAGTACTAATATGATGAAAAGTAAAATGTGAAATCAATGAGTGTTAAGAGATACTTCAGGCATCTTCCAGACTTGGTCTTCGACATGGTAAAGCAAGGAATGCATTCAATAGTGAGGCGTCTTTACTTCTGCCATCATCTGCAACGTGGTATAATTTTCGCCTATATCTTTGTAGCAGAACAACACTATAGGTAAATATCTATATATTTACAAATTATAAATAATGCATGTAGCCATGTACAAATACATAAATATACAAACACACATTAGTGTGTATCATATTAATTGATTTTGTGTTTTTCATGATGTAAAATATTTCTGCTCATATGGGCATAAGGTTTACGTGATGTAGATACAGGTATGAAGAACAAGTAATGCATATGTATAAATCAACATTTTCTAAAATTAGAGGTCCAAAGCATCACGGGTCGTCCAGTCCTATGTATTGTCAGAACTCATGAGGACCTGGCAAGGAAGTACCAGATTCCATGTTACCGATAAAATTACGAGTATTTAAAGAAATGGTCGTGTAACGACTTGGGGTGATGATGTATACATTACGTGCAGAAATCCCGTTTCTGCTCTCCATGACGTCGGAACTCGTGAGTAACGGGAGATCCAATAGCGAGTTAGCTACTCCGTGAACGTAATTAACCACTTCCAGCCTCATTATCTGATACCCTTTGTACACTTGCGTCCAGCAGTTTTTCAGCTTCTTAGCATTAATGTCGATATCATTAATTTTTCAAAGGGCCACCTCTTTTGTTGAACAGCGGGCCTCTCCCAAACGGTGAGGCTAATATATTAATTCGTCGCAGCGTCTATGGAGATTTTTTTTTACCATTACAACAATATATTTCAATTAATTTATTTTCCTAGAAGATCTCGTCACGCTCAAATGTATACTGTATTCTAGAGCCAATTTTAAGCTTACGTAATGCTTATCTCTAAGTATGAGGTATATATACATGTACGAGATGGGTTAAATATATAGGTACCTTATAATATAGTTACACAATAACACAGAGAAAAATATTATGTAGTGCACGCCTCTTTCTTGGTCAATTTTTTATATACAAAATGAGAGCTCTCCCTGAACTGTGTAGGGCTGTTTAAAATTAATTAGCAGTCGCGTGCAGTTGAGGCCCTTAATGATGCTTGCGTTCACATCATTAAGTACAAACACAAACTGCCTCATACGTCTCTCGTCTTTATCTTGCAGGTACTTCGCCATTTGCTTTTTCTAGCAATGTCATCTGTCAGTGAGTGCTTAGTTTCGTCTATCTTCAAGTGCTCGGTACTTCTGCAGGCTCTTGCAGTACACAAGCCACACAACGATATCGAAGTTCTCGCCATTTTTAAATATATTTCTCATTATTAGTTTCATTAACGTTTGATAGTCGGTTTAATTTCGACCTTGATATCCCGAATTATTCAGTTGCTTTCCACAACCATTTGACCTGAGGTATCTTTGCACTCTTCGTTTGCTTTCCGCACGTTTTAAATCTTCGGTATCTTGCATTATTCATTTACCTTCCGCAATTTTCTGACCTTCGGTATCTCGCATTATTCATTTACCTTCCACAATTTTCTGACCTTCGGTATCGATTCGATGCGCATGGAACTACGGTAGCCTAACCGGTTGTGGCGAAACTCCTGCACACTTTAATTGTGGGCCGCCTAGAACCTTGAGTACTTTTTGTGTTAATCAGAACATAATTTTGCTTCTCAGGCATGGCGTCTTAACGACGCTGTAGATACACAAGCTATGCAAGTTAATTGCTCCCTCATAAAGGAGCAGCTGGTTTTAACCGCATATTCTGCATCTTCACTACTTATGAAACTAGGCACGACATTATTTTATTTGCATTTTCAGCCAGCATGAGTGGTGGACGCACGGTATGCTGTAGGTACGATGATCCAAGATTTTGCAGCACATGCCAGTACTTTCAGCGCAATTGATAAACGAACACGGTAACCTCAAATTAATGTTCTTGGTTCCAATGCTGCATTCGTTAACATTTATTCCTTTTGAAAGTCGTTGCTGTCTGTGGAGTAACAAGATTTTCCGAAGATACTTCTTTTCGGTCGTTGGCTGAGTAGAAAATTTACAAACCGCCGATGTTTATGTTGTTTCTAAGCGATTACTGCAGTTGTCAAATCGCCGATGTTTATGTTGCTTCTAAGCGATTACTGCAGTTGTCAAATCGCCGATGTTTATGTTGCTTCTAAGCGATTACTGCAGTTGTCAAATCGCCGATGTTTATGTTGCTTCTAAGCGAT
>LQNS02000139.1:764805-775593 GCA_001587735.2 Parhyale hawaiensis
ATATCGAAGCTTCGAAGGTATCCTTCAGTGCTGTCCATCTTGTATCAAAGTCGTCTTTATGCAAATAGATACGTTCTGCGAATCATGCCAGCCAACACTCTACCTTCAAGGGCTTCTATCTGCCATGTGTGGACGCCTAACTTGGCAGCAGGGACGGTCGTTGAACAATGGTAACAATGCCCATAAGTGCTGCGCAGGCGCCTCTGACGGCAACTCCTGCAAACAAACAGCCTCGGGGAATACCAAGAAAACATGACTTCTCATTGTGCATATCATACAAATGCATGGCCTGGGTGACAAAAATGTGAGACTTTTACTCGAAGCAAAAAGTGAAGTGCCGGATCGGGAGCGCTCGAGCCATCTTGAAGCTCACAACGAGCATCGGCAGCCATACCGCTTCGTTCGTTCCACGAACAGGTAGCAAATGGACCTACAAATTGAACGTAAGTGCACTATGTAAATAAACATCGCTCTCACTGCACTAGGTGTGAATTCATGCACCAAGTGCCTACCCAAAATAAAAGTTGCAGTTACAAATCGAGTTGTTAACTGGAGGTTAAATTGCGATGTGATCAACTTATCTCTTAAAGTTCTTGACCTCCAGAGTGAGCATTGGCTAGGCCTCGGATTATAGGGTTACTTCATTTCCTTTTTCGCACCAAATTTGCTATTTCCCACTTTCATTCTTTCGCTAGTGAGCTACTTTTTCCTCTTCTCTCTTCTCATGAAGTCCCCATGAAAAGTGATCGTCTATATACACCAGTGTTGTCCAAACTGGAGTCCGCCTACCCCTGGGAGTACGCAACATAGTTCGTGAGGGTACGTGAACATCAGCCTCACCTCTCACATTAGGTTGTGTAAGTTATTTTCAAGGATTTTGATATACAGTGTAAGCATCATTTCCATTTGTGCAATAAATTTGAATTTATTGACCAATACTCGTGTAATGCAGTCTTTTCATCATTAATATACTATTTGCATCTATACATTGGTTACCGGGCCGCTCTACATCCCACGCTTTCCCTTTTTATATTGCACTGCATACTGGAAGCTTGAACCACTGTTTGAACTAATCTAATTACGTTGCGAAATACTCTCTCGCGCCCGAAAGTGGCAAATTGAACTGCATCACAGGCCATAAGGTTAGGGGTATTAACTTCAGCCGATGTTCAGGGGACTCGCTCGAGGCCACCAAGACACACCTCGACTCGCTCCCTGATAGGGTCACCATAGGTTACCTTATCCTCACTAGGTCTGCGCAACATATTCCATTTCATCCCATTTTGTTTTCTGTCATTTTCATTCTTCTAGTACGACACTTTCACCTGGGCTTCTTCTTCTTTCCCGACTTGCTGTAATGCTGAGCCCATTGATGTCGTGTTGGATCGATCACCTCTGTCCAGGAGGTTTGTTTTCTCTCATCATGCTACTCGTCCCCTCTCTTTTTGCTCTTTGGTTCGCAATGTACCTTTGCTATGGTTGGGGAGTCTTAAACTAGGATTTTGATACTAATGTCAAGACTGGCATTTTAAATAAATATTTAATAAATAATTCTATTACTCTGAACAGATTCCTTTGTGCTGATAGATGTTCTAAATTATTTGAACGTTCCGCTACGCATACTGTTTAATCAAGAAAATAACATTTTATCGTGGAGACTGCTTATTATAACCACCAATCCCACGAGGATCAGTAAAGAACTTAACCCGCTCCGCAACATGCTTTTTGCATAACACCATAATATTATCTTCCTGTTAACTATACTGTATATACAACGCTAATAACATCTTCCCTCTCCGATTATTTTCATTCATTCTTTCATGTTTAGTTTTCTAGATTTAAATCAGAGTTCATAATGTGTACTGTTTATATTTTACTACACTGGTTTTCACCGGCCGTGTTACGCTGTTTTTCACCAATAATTCGTAAACGAATTGTCGGATCACTATGGTATTCCAACACAAAGCCTTTTACAACTCTACCTAATTTAAGGCCCACATAGCATATTGCTATATGTGTATACAGAGTTCACTCTTGTATATTAGGCCTATATTAAGCTAAAGCCTGGCAGTCGCATCTACACGCTCGAACTACGATCCAGTGTTGCCAGATTGTCGAGGTGAAATATCTGTAGACCGGAGCCGAAATATCTGTATTTTGCCAGATATATCTGTAGATCTAAATACCTTCACTAACGTGCTTTGTCTGTCATTTTGTCTATTATATTACCGACCGTTTCGAACTCTGTGAGTGATACAGCCTATGACAAACTATACCCATCGATCGATGATTGGTTCTGGAAAATACCAATCTACGGTAGCCACATCCGACAAACAGTCAGAACAGTGGCGTAACTCTGTATATAATAGTCTATTAGGAAGCCATCCCATTTAAAAAAAATCGCTCATTTATCGATTTTTCTGGCATCAAAATCTGTAAATATACAGATTTTAATCCTGATCTACTAAAGTTCAGTTTTTTTTAACCGTCCAAGATCTACAGATATTTAGAGTGATTTGTTCTCAATGCATGAAATTTCAATAGACTTCTATATGCATTTCCTCCTGGATTCAGGCTAGTTTTTTTATTATTGTTGAATAAATGCGATATAAGTTCCTCTGTCATAGTGCCTGATCTTTTTTGTGAAGTGCGTTCATTTATTTCTCGCCTAAAATCCCTTGCATGCAACTTTCTAACAACTTATCAATGAACTCTAGTGTTGCCAATTTAGCCGATTGCATTCCTTCCTAGCCGATAGCGTGTATAGTCTAACTGATAGCAGAAAATTCAGCCAATTGTGGTGTGCTCCCTGCCAATTTTTCGCAGTTTTGGTGCTATCGTGGCAGTGGAGCTGGGCAATTGCACCCAACACCTTCTCATAAACCTTCACATGAAGCAAGATTATGCTCCAATGTCCCAATATTTTGCAGAAAAATCAATAAATGAGCGATTTTTTAAATGGGATGGCTTCCTAATAGACTATTATATACAGAGTTACGCCACTGTTCTGAGTGTTTGTCGGATGTGGCTACCGTAGATTGGTATTTTCTAGAACCTATCATCGATCGATGGGTATAGTTTGTCATAGGCTGTATCACTCACAGAGTTCGAAGCGGTCGGTAATATAATTTATAGACAAAATGACAGACAAAGCACGTTAGTGAAGGTATTTAGATCTACAGATATATCTGGCAAAATACAGATATTTCCGACAAAATACAGATATTTCGGCTCCGGTCTACAGATATTTCGCCTCGACAACCTGGCAACACTGGGTCGTCGTTCGAGCGTGTAGACGCGACTTCCAGGCATCAGCTTAATATAGGCCTAATATACAAGAATAAATTCCTCTGTATACACATATAGCAATATGCTATGTAGGTCATAAATTAGGTCGGGTTGTAGAAGGTTTTGTGTTGAAATACCATAGTGATCCGACAATTCATTTATGAATTATTAGTGAAAAACAGTGTAACACGGCAAGTGAAAACCATAGTAAATTCTAAATATTATATTACGTGAGAGAACTGCATAGCTAAGTCGCGCGTTTACTTACTGTCTCTTAATTTAAAGTAACACTGGTCAACAATCCTTGTGTTTCGAGATACCATCAACTGTATTTTTATTAGCGGCAGCCTCGAGTGTTGAGCTCATAACACGGGACGTTGCAGATTCGAATGCCAACCCAGGCAAGCGAGCTTTTGCGGTGTTTGATGTGCTCGCTCACTATCTGACATCCTGACAACCAATCAGGGTCGCCGCATGCAGAAGCAAAAACCCCAATTTAGCTGCTTAGCGGCGCCCCTAATGTTGCTAGGGATCTGCGCAGCTGTGTGGGGATACGTACCCTGCCCAGATATGGGTAGGGTATATAGGGAGAGCACGGGTCGTTGCGTTAGGTCCTTCCGTCGATGGCGCCATAGCTCTTGACGATCTGTGGTCAGCCATACGCTCCACTGGAGCCAGTTGGCCTATTTCTGCCGTACGAATCGGTGCGTGTAGGTTTCTCGATAGGAATTGCGGTCAAGTTTACCTTACCTTTGTGCTTCAATCTTCTTATCGTTTTCATCCATCGGGTCCCACTTTTGAGTAATCACCTGCTGTTTCTAACACTCTGTCCGTGTCGTTCTTGCAAACCGCCTACTGCCAACACTTTGCAACGTTTTCTATAATGTTGTTCATACAAGAATTTCAGTGACGAGGTTCTATGGAACCCGACGTGCTAGTCAAGTTTCAGATGCAGAGCACTAATCAGTGTCCAATAGTGAATAAATAGCAGTTCTTCAGCCGATAGAATTTGGGAGAAATATATGTATAAACACCAATACAATTTGAATAAAAACTATCTTATAAACAGCACACAGCAGCCAAATCGAATACAGTGATTCATTGTAAATTAAGACCATAACTCCAGACCCAATAGCCACGTTTTCGCGTCAAGCACTAATGTCCAGCATTAATTTGCGTCAGTGCGCTATCTAATGCAAATTAGCCTTGTGCTGAGGACACTGCTGGGTCTTGTAAAATTTTCCCCCAGGCTCTCCAATAATGAGACAAGTTACAGGAACTCGAGCGACAAAACCCTCGGCGAAAAAACTTCCCAGGTTTGATTAATGACTCTGTGCAAATGTATTAAGTTGCTGAGAAGTTAACGAGTGCCATCCGATATGCTGACGCGCAACACCCACTCCTGCCGTGCCACTTCCTACGCTTTCCTATGGTATCTGCGATTGCAAGATTTTGCACTATAAATCCGTCCATCAAACCTGTACTCCTTTGGTGGAAGTATAACTATGATGTTGATTGCATGTAGAGGCTAGTCAAATTACTGATATACATGTTCTCCAGAAACTGGATATTTTCAGTTATTTGTATATTGTCTTTTCGTAGTCTTGTTGTGCCGCAGGTTCATGTCCAGTCAAGTTCAAGTGCTCTGCTTACACGATCAATTGCTATAATACGTATTACCTGGTTTTCATGAACGTATTCGGTATTTGTTAATACCTCTATCGTTGTATTTGAAGAGTTTTCATTGCCCTTGTTAGTGGGCATGTTCTCAGTTATGAATGTAGGGCTACTCGAATTCAGTGACGATCTTTTACTTTAGGTTCTAGTGAAAATGTAAATACGTGATCTTGTGCGGCGTTTTCTTCCACAAGTGTCGGCAGCAGCTCCTATGCTAAGGCGAGCTCATTCAAGTTAACCCTTCAGTTCGCCGAATATCATACAAGGTCTGAGCTAAATTATGTTATTGGTACGAAACGAAAAGGTTCAGTCATCCCTGCAAGCGATAGAGTTGGGACTTTATCAGCAAGGGCTGGGTTAATTTGGATCAGCTGGACCATAGGGTTAAGTAGTTTAGGTTTACCAATCTTATGATATGAGGGGCATCGCTCCTGGTGAACGCTGTATATAGCTTACTTTAGCTGTTAGCTATGCCTTCGGGACGTCTGTCTCTCGTGCCCACTTTGCTTCCTTCCGATTTCATTTATATATGTTCCTTCTATTGTTATTTACATAATTACTTTCGTCCGTTCATCCTTTTCTTCCCCGTCTTGCTGTTCCCATGAGCGTTGATCCTGTGTGGGAACACCTTAACGCGCTTGGATTCCTTGTGACTATCGACATACTAGATGTCTCTTCTTTTTCCTCCCTTCGAAAAGCTTAGAATGTACTTTTTTAGGGAGGCTGAAACTATCTTTTACAACTACGACCTACTACTCCTCAGATGGTCCAAATCGAAACGTATACTGTCGTTGCTCACAGCTTTTTCTACTTTCTCTTTTGCCTCAATTGTATAGTCACTATAATATGCCGAGACATGCCTTCGTGGCCTCTTAACCCTTTACCGGGCAAGTGACCATATTTGTTACTTCCATAATGCTAGTCTTATCAAACCGCACTACAACCGCCTGACTATGGGCTAAATGTGTGTGAGGTATGAAGCTGCTGTCGCGTTACCCATGTCAATGGCACACCTCCATAGAAGATACATCAAAATGCTGATATTCCCGCTCTAATCGACAGTTTTTGCCGTTATCGATTCAGTGTCTCGTTGAATAAACAGTGACATTAAAAATAGATTTATTATTAAAATTTAGAACTGTGATGCACACTGAACAGCGCAGTTGGGTAAACGCGGCCGTTCGATATCTGTATATGGCAGTACGCATCATTCACAGCGTGGTGCGATAAGTCGACAAATTCAGCTTCTTCCTGGACTGGTGCGCTGGTTTTGTTGAGTTGTTTGGCTTCTGCTCTCATTTACAGCATCCGTCTACAAATTTTATGACCACCCTGCAGCTTCGTTGGTATTCTGCTGGTGACGGGCTTGGTTGGTGTAACAAGTAAGCGGGGCCAGCACGCTGTTTGCTTGTCAAGAGTCTTCGTTGGGCCGCTAACCTCCTTGTGAAATTTTATAATCCCGTGCTTTCATTTTCCAAGAACGTCATGTGTCTCATCATCACAGAACGCGTCTAAAACCACGTTATTGTTTTAGAATCTAGAATCGCCCTTATGATATTTCGAGCCATATAAAACAGGGAACATTTTTTTGGGTGCAATTCGATTGTTATCAGACATTGATTGTGCGCTCTTAGACGATGCATGGAAGAGTGACTCTACAGTAGTAGCCCTTCCGCAGGAGATGTTCCAGAAAGAAGTACATTACCGGAGCCACGCATGCATTCGCACGAACTGCTGGAAGTGAGGATGGACGGTTCATTCGTCGTCCTGAAAACCATTTAAACTCTGTAGCATAGATACGGTAGCTTGAATGACATGCGAGCCGCGCATGCTTTCATCACATTGCTCCTGCGAATGTCTAGTGTGGCCACAGCACTGTCAGTTTTTAGAGAGAAAACAAAAACGTACCAGGTTCTTGGAATAAAAGTTTTCACGACCGTGACTGCTGCTTACGTGTTTGAACATCAAGCATAACAAATTTAAATATCTCGGAATTGATAAAGATAATCGAAACTTTAACAGTAGTACTTTTAGTAGCATGAAAACTGCATTGGCGGCTGATATGTTTATTTGGATCGTGTAGCAATGTTCATGCTGAACTCGCTCCCGCGGCAACGTAGTGAACAGGGCTGTAAAAAACGTTTCACGATTGGTGCTCTCGTGTGCAACTTTAAAACTGATCAGGCGGTCGGTGTACGTCTAGAAAATGGTAAATGCCTAACGTCGCGTCGCCATGACCGCCAATGAACCGCCAAAATTCAGTTTCAATTTCTATCAAAAGGAAGTAAGTGTTCAATTTTTGCTGTCCGAAAGGACAGTTGTGCTACATTGTAAACTGTGCTTTCCTACAAAAAGTGATGCATGATGTGGACAGTGAATGGTTAAAGGTTAAACATGATCCACAAACACCGCTTTGTGATATTTAGTGTGAAATCGCATTTGGCTATGAGAATTCATCGCTCACGATATTTTGTGACGCGTAGCCGTTAAGAATTCCTAACTAAGCGTTATATATATATATATATATATATATATTGCAGGAAAGCGTATATCTACTAGTTACTATAAGTTTTTTTTTTTTAATTCTATGTGCATCGTTGCAAAGTCTCTGCCCAATAGAACAGTGACTATGCGACGTGCAGTAGTTAACGCCTTCCCCTAATCGTTATTTTCAAACGTTTCTCCGTCAGTTCTTTAAACTTATTATTTTTGTACTTGCTATACTGATTTTCTGGTTTATTATTTTTTTTTTTTGCTGTGAAAACACGCTTTTCGTAACTCAATTAAAACAGCCTAGTACGGTAAAAACGGGAATGCTTCTCAGTATAGGTAAAGGAATAATATTTACCTCCGCCAAGGGGATATGTTGTCGTCGGGTTTGTCTGGCTGTCTATGTGTCTGTCTGTCACCAAAATAACTCAAAAAGTTTTGGACGGATTTTGACGAAAATTACAGGGATTGTTAGGTATGTTAGGAGGAACAGATGATAAACTTTTGGTGAAGATATGTCTATCCGTTCGTTTGTCTGCCTCATTTTTCTCAATGCCATAACTCAAAAAGTTATAGGCGGATTTTTATGAAATTCATATGAGTTGTTAGGTATATATATTACAAAGAGTATGTGACCAAATTTTTGTGATGATCCGTTTGTTCGCTCGTTTGTTTGTCACTGTTTTTAATTTTATGCTCATTAGCACAATAACTCAAAAAACAATCAATGGATCTTTATGAAATTTATAAGGGTTATTAGAAATGTTGAAAGAGATAAATGATTAAATTTTGGTGCAGAAAGGTTCATTCGTTTGTTTGATTCCTGTTTGTCATGTTTGTTAGCAGCATAACTCAAAAACAGCAACATTGTTGTTGACAGCTTACTGAATACTGATACAAGGGCTTAACTACATCAAGCGTTGACATATCTTGGAACATGCGGTAGTCAAGTTCGAGTTATTTTCCAACGAAATGTTAAATATTCTCGACGAACGACGGCTTTGTAGCACAGCTCATGCCAAATGTATGAAATGTTCGCAATTGATATTTCAGTCCTAAAATGAGTCAACATTTGACATGATTATTACTTATAACCAAAGTTTGATACCTATCAAATTTTAGAAAATAATTGTGTGGTGTGTATGATATGTTCGCCGATAAGAGATAGGTAATGCACCTGCTCTAGCTGAACCAAACCTATTCTAACCTAACACTCTCAGGCAGGCCACATACACTACGACCGTTAGATCACAACAGCTTGAAGTTGGATCTCAGCATACAAAGGCTATCTTTGATTGGGTGGTGAAAGTAAGGCTTGCTTGGCTTTACTTCTCCGAAACTTCAGGCAAGTGCGCTGGCTTTCACCTATTGAGTTGAGTTTCAGGCAATAATCCACAATCGGTTACCACTGAGACTGCCCGAAAGTCAACCTTAATCTCTCCGTAAAATTGGGTTTTGAGGCGGCTCAACGTAATCGCGTTGCTTCTGACATTTGCTACACGTTTCAGGGTGGCAAATCCTAAGCTTCTTACTGAAGTTTCGCACCAGTTAAGCCTCACAGGCTCCATTGCTGCGCTCAGTACTAATGCTGTTGCCCTCATCTCGCCCTATATATATAGCTTTACAGCATGCAAACGGAGCCGTCGCAGGGAGTCTTTGCGGCAGTCTTGTTACGGAGCGCCATACGTCGATCAACTGCAATACATACCGTATTCATTACTGTCGCCTTCTCTATCTCTTACTTAGGTCGTATTTTCTTCTAAGGGTTCTGTCTCGAGTTCTATTCACGTGAGAGAAGTAGCCTTTGGAGCGAAGTATCGTAGTCTCAGTAAGATAGGGGCAATAGTAGCCACTAAAATTCCAAGCGCAATTAGACCATGTTTTATGTTGTATATTGTTTAGTTAAACAATTTGATGATCATATGTCAATAATGTCATGCATGTGTAACTTTCAGTTTGTGTCGCGTAACATCTATATTTTTAGGTATACATACATTGTTATCTCTTTAACGTCAACTATTCTCATTTGGAAACATTATTGCCTCCTCCCAGGTGGCTATGTTTTTACTGCTATTTATATGTTAGTTTGTCTGTCAGCAAAAGAACTGAAAAAAATACGAACGCATCTTCATGAAATTTACGGAAACTGTTAGGAATGCCACCAGGAACAGGTGATGAAATTTTGGTGATGATGCAAAAGAAATTTTGAATGGTGGACTGCGTTACTTTGCGGAAGTCGATCTGCACTCCAGTAATGCTTCGCTTGTTAATAATGCTGCTTCTGCCGGCAATGAACCTCTGTTTTAAACATCATCTCCTCAACACAATAATTAGTTGAACAATGCAATTCAATCTTACTCCATTTTTGTTGCATAATTACCTTTAAATTTTTTGTAGACACTATATCCATCTTAATCTGCTTTTTCTCCCTTTGGTTTCTAGCTGTGACCGAACAGAAGAAATCCGGCATCATGATTGCACACATGTGAGGTGTTGTGCGGGACGTCACCTGGACTTCGTATGAAGACCCACAAGGTAAGTAGGTACCCTCACCTGCCTCCTGTTCACATTTGCGGGTTATATTTAATAAAGAGTGGTATTTTTTACAAATGGCAATAATCTAAGCACTACAGGGTTAACAAAAAATATCAGCAATCTAAGGTAATAGAACTAAACGCGAACTTTCTTGCCGGAAGTTCAAATTAAACTGGAGCACTCTAAGAGCGCATACCTCCGCCAAGTAAGGCAACAGTAACGAAAAATTCAAATTGGCTCTGAAACCATGATTTCTTTTGTATCTACTCAAAAATCTAATCATTTGAGCCTTTCAATTGTATTAACAGCTTCTGCAATGATTTTGAAGATCCTTTCATAACTACTTGAGTTATGTCGCTAACAAACATTATGACAAACTTAAGTCAAACATACAAACGAACCCTCCGATCGGTACCAAAATTTAGTCCTTTATATCTCTTAGCATTACTAACAACTCCTGCAAATTTCATGATGATCTATTCAAAAGTTTCTGAGTTATTGCGTAACAAACATTATGACAAACACAATAATAATAATAAATAATAATAAAATCATTTCTTTTTCTCATAAGGTACTGTGGCCAACAAGATTAGGACAGAGCGTCTGAGGTTTTCATGATTAAAACTAACTTAAGAATAATACTAAACACTAGCATCAGAGAGTTATACATAAATATGGTCTGCTGAGAGTCTCTGGCACAATGCCTACACATTGTGAATGAGATGATAAGAGAAACGTAGGCTACACAGAGTTAAAGCAGAATAGGTTTCTTGGGAGTTTGAAGTACTGTTTGTAAAA
>LQNS02000139.1:778347-790749 GCA_001587735.2 Parhyale hawaiensis
ATTTATATTACGTATTCCAGTCGTATTTTCCAGAGCAACTTTTAAATAATTATCGTGCCCGTTCTTGCAACCAAGGGGCAGGTTCCACGTGCGTTTCACAGATACAATCGAATTAAAGGGCTAATCAATGACAGAGACGATAGGGTAGAGTAGTGAGTAGATCCATCGAATTTATCCCTATCTAAAAGTGAAGAAGATGTGTCAAACAAGATCACAAGACACAAGCAAGACCGGTACAGACTTTTAGTATAATATAGATAGATAGATTGATAGATAGATGTTTTTTAATATTTCTAGCAATTCCTGTAAGTTTCTTAAAGATTAACTCGAAACTTTTTGAGTTATTGCGCTAACAAACATAAAATCAAACACGGCAATAAACGTACGAACAAACAAACAAACAGATCATCACAAACATTTTGTCATTTACTCTTTGTAATATACCTAACAACTTGTATAAATTTCATAAAACTTCGTCCATTACTTTTTGAGTTATGGCATTGAGAAACCTAAGGCAGACAAGCAAACAAACGGATAGACGGATCTTCACCAAACGTTAATCATCTGTTCCTCCTAACATACCTAACAATCCCTGTAAATTTCGTCAAAATCCGTCAATAACTTTTTGAGCTATCTTGTGACAGACAGATAGACAGACAGACAGAGAGACAGACAAATGGACAAACCGACAGATAAACCCGACCATAACATAACCTCCTTGGCGGAGGTAATACCTACTACACTACTAGATATTGTATGTTAGTACATTACCAGTGGACCCGCGCGTGAAAAAATTCATGCATTAATCGATATGTTTGCTCTCTTCTCTGACTTGCCTTTTCCACATTTTTCCCGCTCACGCTTATTAGCAACTCTTATTTCCTTCTGTATCCCTTCTGCTTCAAGTGTTTCTTGTCACTGTGCCCCATAGGTGCTTCACTCTCTCCATTGATTGCACGGCTTCGTTCTTGAGACTGTAGTAGCATCGTTCTTCTTTTACGTTCCTTATCCTCTTTCTTAAGTAAACGTGCGTCTTCCAAAGTAAAATATTAAGTAAAACACTGCAATAAACTTGAATGCCTCTCCAGTTAACTTATATGCAATGTTAGTGCGCCGTATCCATAATACCGTATTCCATATTTAACTCTCTGCTCCACGGAAGTGCTCAAATTTCGGCCTCTTAAGCGAAATATGCACTCTCAGAGAAAAACAGTAAACTAGAAGAAATAGTTGTCTACTGGGCAGTGCCCGTGAAATACTTGAAGAGAAAGCTACATCGTCAAACCAACACAATATAATAAACAACGTTGTGAATTTATTTGTTTGTATATTATATGTAGCTATCGTTCGTTTCACACTTTTAACGAAATAGATAAGCAAAAAATAGGCCAGACTGCAGATTTTGTAAATCGATGACAAAATTGCAGAAGATGGCGAAGGCTGATCCTTATCCTGTTCTCTGAAGACTCGTCTTAATTGAAACACTTCTTAAAATCGGAACAATGTGTATGCAGCTTCTGAAGTCCGATTTTCTAACTTTTTTCCCTCAGGTCACGACGCGTAAATTCGGCAGATGACCAACGGAGCACTCACGAGATTATGATTCTTCACGGGTATTAGACAGCTATTTCTTCTACCTTACCGTATTTCTTTTCTTCTACAGCAGTAATATCCCTGTTCAAAGGGGATCGCTGAAGTAGATCTTACTCCAGCTCCATATCACGAATATTATCATCCCTCACACTGTCGTTCTCTGACGAGGCGAATTTTCATAGCCCAGAAATTTCAACACTTCAGTGAAGCAGATATTTAAGTTCACAAGACTGTATATTGGTTACGGAGCGCTTACATGCATACAAGCTGGCTGGAGTTACAGTAAAGTTTATTGCAGTGTTTTTCTCAAGATTAACTTTTGCCTCTCACTATACTGAAGACGCACGTCTAATTAAAAATGAATATACGGAACCTATACAGAGTATGAGACTACTACAGTCTACGAATGGATAGAGAGATGAATCGTCTATGCGATACAGTCAAGAAAGAGTTGAAGCAGAAAGGTAACAGAAGTGAATGATAGCTGTTGATAAGCGTGAGCAGGAAAATGTGGAAACTTCAAGTCATAGAAAAGAGGACCTAAGGTTGACAGCATGACTATGGATCAATTAAAAAAATGAAGCAATTCAGAGAAGATTCCGCCACGGCCTATATTAATAAAAATATCGATTATTGCGTGATTTTTTCACGCGCGGGTCCACTAGTTTAATAATAAAGACAGTAAGCTAGAAGAAATAATTGTCGACTGCCCGTGAAAATCATCACCTCGTGAGTGCCCCGTTGATTATTTACCGAATTTATGCGTCGTGACCTGAGAGAAAAAACTTATAAAATCGGACTCCAGAAGCTGCATACACGATTTCAAGAAGTATTTCAAGCAAGAAGTGCATCCAGATAAAGAGATAAGGATCCAATTTTCACCACCTTCTGCAAGCTGATCATCGATCTCTACGAAACGTAAATGAATTACAAAATCTTCAACCTGGCTTATTTTTCGCCTATCTATTTCCTTCAAAGCGGACACGAAATAAATAAATACACCAAGTGTTTTATTATATTAGGATAGGGGCTAATTAACCCTATGTCTCGGTACTCATTAACACAAATACTTATTTACTGACGGTTCTACATTAGAATAGACAGCTGCAGTAGACAGACATACAGGCCCGTTCTATGAGCTATTGCTGTAAAGTCTCATCATATTTGAGCCATTGACGCTATGTCAAATCATTTAGATGTGTCAATATGAAAATAAAGTTTTATTCGTACGAAAAATCAAGCTTTCTTTTGTGTATTAACGGGTTAACTCATAATATGTTGCATATTTTGTTTCCAAATATTTGGTAATATTTGTTGCTATACTTTTGAACTGTTAACAAGACTATACATTTATCGAATGTTTCTATGACAACTAATTGGCATCTTGCTTTATTTAAATACCAGGACCTGCAAGTTTCGACGCTGGTGGTTCAGATTCTGTCATTGTTATTTTGTACCCAACTGTCGATAATTTCACGTCAGTATATATTTTTCAAATTAAAATAATGTAATGGGTACCGAAATTCTTTTCTTCCCCCTTCAGTTTTACGATTATATATATATATATATATATATACCACTAGACATTCAGTACCTATAGTGTAAAGAAGGCCAACGTCAGTAGCTAGCTAGCAATGAACGCCCAAGATGATATAGAACTAAGCAATAAAGGTTAGCATCGCTTGTCACAGCAGTAACTGGGTTATCAAGTCACTCTGACGCTCTTAACTGAATCAACTGCGCATGTGCTCCCCCCGCGTGACGGTCCTAAGGGCGTGGCGCCAGCGGGCCGCCTCACGCCTCGAGCTGTCGGGCCGCGCTGACGATCCCTGCAGATGAAGTGAGCGTGTCCCACACTGTGCTAGATTCTGCCCTGTGGCAAAGAAACTGGAAGCACATAAATCAATAGGGACAATTAGTGAGAGTCTGCGCAAATATTATTCTTACTAGAGGAACCGCTCTGTCATAAATGACAGCAAAGAATTTGTGCTTCATGGATCATGCGTTCCTTCATACAATTGCCAACTGTAAAATCATGCATATGAGGGTTCACGGCTTCATAATTAATGAGCATCCACACTCTTATTTTCTTTCTCTGACATGAAAAGAATTAATTACCTCCACCAATGAGGTTATGTTTTCGTCGTGTTTGTCTCTTTGTCTGTCTGTCACCAAGATAATTCAAAAAGTTATGAACAAATTTGGACGAAATTTACAGAGATTGTTAGGTATGTTAGGAGGAACAGATGATTAACTTTTGGTGAAGATATGTCCATCCGTTTGTTTGTTTGTCTACCTCCTTTTTCTCAATGCCATAACTCAAAAAGCTATAGATGGATTTTAATGAAATTGACATGAGTTGTTAGGTATATAAAAAAGAGTAGATGACCAAATTTTGGTAATGATCTGTTTGTTCGTTCGTTCGTCACTGTTTTTAATTTTATGCTTGTTAGCACAATAACTAAAAAAATAATGAATGGATCTTTATGAAATTTTATAGGAGTTAATAGTAATGTTCAGGACATAAATAATCACATTTTAGTGCAGATCGGTTTGTTCGTTTGTATGTGTGACTCATGTTTGTCATAACTTTTGTTAGCAGTATAACTCAAAAAGTTATGAACGGATCTTCAAGAAAATTGCACAAGCTGTTATTACTATCAAAAGACACAAATGATTATATTTTAGAGTTGATACAAAGAAAATAATGGTTTCAGAGCCAATTTCAATTTTTCGTTATCGCTGCCTTGCTTGACGGAGGTATACACTCTCAGAGTGCTCTAGTTACATTTGCAGGCAGTTCAGCAACACTGAAAATAAATAATTGATTCGATTTGGTACCATAGATACTGTAGAATATCATATTTGTCCGATAGTTTTTGGTAATTGAAAGCACTTTCGTCGACAATTGCATCAAAGCTGGAAGAATAACTGATGAAACGAAATCATCTGTGGGTAGAAACTACGAATCAAGATGCATGAGAGAGCGTGTCCGACACTGTGCTAGAGTCTGCCCTTTGGCAAAGCAACAGGAAGAACATTAATCAAAGAGGGAGAATTAGTGAGAGTCAGCGCAAATATTATTATTACTAGAGTGCTCGAATTGTCAAAAATGACAGCAAGAGTTTGTGATGATCCGTCTTCATTGATCATCATTTTCCTATTAATACTAGGGCAGAACAGCGTCAAGCTTTCCTTCGGTCACATACTGGAATCGCAATGTTTTTTTTAGCCCACAGTCTATATTGTCTCCTAATAAATGCAGAGCTCTGTATCCAGGATACAGACGCTGTCAGATAGCTCGGAAGTTTTCCTCAACTGAAATATTGTTCTACTGAAAGAAAAACCCAAATTAGAGAAAATAATTGCTGAGAAGACATCATCGTGTTCTTTACCCGCCTTCTTAACGCTGAAGAATATCTTGCCAAATGCTTCGATGGTTATGCAATCAACTAGAGTATAAGCGTAAACTCAGGGCAGCTGAAGCTCTGGTAAAGGAAACCTCAGAAGATATCATGAATCACGATGCAAGACAGTGCTAGAGAATTTGTGTATATCTGCATTGAGTGGACTTCAACGTCGGAAAAGAAAGAACTACATTCAGATCTACCTTTGCATTATATGCAACCTGGCCGATTTTCTACCCATCAATTTTCAATGAAGCAAACTCACATAGCTATGTTTCATTGTATGGAAAAAGTGACAGTAAAAATCAGATTTCATAACAGCGCTAGAAGAAGCTGAAAATATCTTCATTATTTTGATATCAAAAACTGTTTCAAGCAAGAAAATCATTGAGATAATAAATGAATAAGGATCCCACTTTTGCCATATTATAATACAATCTGGTCATCATCGATCTCCATGAAAACGTAACCTATTGACAAAATTAGCAACCTGGCCTATTTTTGCCAATTTTTTTAGGAGCGTGACCCGAAACATGCAAATATGCAAGCATATAAATTTATAAACAAATAAACACATGGCAGTGTTTACTTTATTGTGTTGATAGGTAAAGAGAATCCTTATGGTTTTTTATAGTAAAGTGTTTAACAGAGAAGCTCAAGAACTTTCAGGTTGGCTTGATATCAAATACTGCAATAAAGACAGCTGCAAACTGTACTTATCTGTTTAGTTATGTATATATATATATACTGTATTTAGTTTTCGATCTTTTATTTCACTTGAGGTAATTGTATTGACCATTTCTTTATAGCCAGTCTAACTGTGTCTCGGAAACGGCTGAACACGGGGCCTTTACTGGAGATGGTTTTTAGGTAGTGCGAAGATGGACATTAAATTTTGTTGTGTGTTTTGGCAAAAGGTGAAAATCGATACTAGTGCTGTGCTTAAAGGGATTATTGGCGCCGCCCATCTTATATGATACGTTGAAAGCGAATTTGGAGCAAGCAGGCGAGTGTGCTGCTGCCTCTGTCGTGCTTAATCACCATCATGGGCAATTGGGCATGAACGGTGAAGAAGTGCATGTCAACACAATCCCTACGCTGCATGCACACCGGAGTTAACTAATTGTAGAGTGATGAATTTAATTCGAGCTCTATCCCTACGTACAACGATTGATGTAACCATAGGCTACAGTAGAGCATTATTTGGTAGATACGTCTTGCACCCTGCTTGAAAGTACGGTTGTGACATATAAGTAGATAGATATATCGTTCATTTCTTTAACGCGCGGAATTATTCTTTTCTTTAATACTGTACTAGCACAACTGGTACGATGGTACGATACTTTGGTTCGCCCATCCTATGTTATGAGGAGCGGCGTCCCAGAGAGCTTGTGTAAGTTACCTTAGCCATTAGCTAGGCCTTCGGGACTTCTGGCTTTTGTGCCCACTTTGCTTCCTTCCGTTTTCATACTGCTGTCCTTTTTTATTTTCTTCTTCTTTCCCGGCTTCCGATTCCCATGCGCGTTGATCTTGTGTGAGAACACCATCGTGTATAATCGGGTTCCACGTATCTATCGACACAGTACATGTCCCTTCTTTCTTCCTCTGTGATATCACCTTTATTGTTGAAACAGAGACTTAAAATACTAAATATTATAACAATGATGCAGTACTTATATTATAAAACACAGGAGCACTCAGATAATGCTTCCAAAGTTGCGTGTGGCGGTACAGCGGAACTTCTAAAAATTGAGACAGGCAAATTATTCATCTTGGTTTCAGGAGAGCTCTCAGCTTGGAGAATGCCAGGTGTACAGCACATTTGTTTCCCCGACGTTGGTAAAATATTTCCGTTGGCTTATAGCACATGAATGTATGGCAGTTAGACAGTCGAATGTGCTACCAAGTGAATTAGACTACAATTTGTGTTGTTTCTTTCTCGCCATTCATTATGGCGTCTGCCATCACTACAATTCATGGCAGGTGGTACTTATAGTGCAGTCTCCCTTCCAGCAGCTTCCTTAACGTCGGGGGTATTGCTTTTATCAGTTTTACCTATATTCGAAGTTTCTATTTGAGGAGTTCTGCTGTACCATATAACACATAAAAAGTGCGAGCAATTGTCAAGAGGCAGTCTTCATTGCAAGTTAGGGTGTTCGGCATCTTTGGCATCAAGTTATTGCAAAACAAATAATAATAATAATAATTTTAGCCTGTTGCTTCATCCGTTTTCTTATTTTCAGGAGCTGTTGAAACAGTAGCTATATACCGTTGTCCTATTGAGACTTTATATTTCTAATACATATAAGGAGTAAAGAAGTAGGCTACCTCGTAAAATTACAACAATGCGGAAGTCCTCAGTACGAACTCTGCTAAAGAAATGTGACCCAAAAATTGATTTTAAGTCAATGACTCAATCTGAAGTGCACACCATTGACAACATTGCTACCTTTTTGGAAATAACTCACTGTTACGACTTTCTTTGGCCACAAGGTATGAGTTAACGGAATGTGCAGTGGAGCGACCTTTGCACTCACGGTCGATGTGTATAACGCTAACACTCTTGGATCTCCCAGTTGTGTTGTTTCATTAAGTAAAAAAAAACCTGCACACGTACAAAATGTGTTCCAGCACCCTAACATAACACAGGGCAACAATTTTTTCATTTTTTTCCTGTTGTCTCAAATTTAACAACTGTTCCTAAGTCAATATCTGACGTTGATTTTAGATCTACAGCTGGAATTTCGCTATCACATCAGTTTTTTTTAGATTTTTGTAATTGAGTTTTCGTAAGAATAGTATTACAACAAGATTCGTCTGAACATTATCCCAGTGCGTATTCGGTAGGAACAGCACTGATAGAGCACAAGAAGCAGGACGTGATTACTTAGAAATGGGACGTGATCGACGAAAACGGTCTTCTAATTTGGAATCACAAGGCGAAAGTGATTCAAATAAAGTTGAATAAATTCCGGCCAGAAATACGGTGTTGACCAGTGTATAGTTCTGCCATGCTTATAGCGAATCACTTTTAGTGCATTCACTAGCGTATTTGTTTCAGTAACCCATAATGTTGGCGATTTTGAGGCGCTCCAAACTAAATAATCAATGATTCTATGGAAGTCAAGTCACTCAGGGGTTCTTAGCGTAAAAATTTCAATAGATGTACAATTTAATTTGATAGGTGGTGTACTGACTTATGTTTATATTATATGTAGGTAGGATTAACTAGTTGTAGCATCGGTTCATAATTACCTGAAATAATTAAGGGTTATGTGCAAGAACTTGTGTTGCGTATACATTTAATGGCAGAATTTTTCTGCAGCATCAAACAAACACATCAATCATCGTACTGCTTCCACAAGACCACACGCAAAGCAATAAGTCTTCGTGATCTGTTCGTGTTCTTCGAGCGATTCTTCTTGGAGAACACCCCTTGTTGTCATTGTTGCGTGGAGACCCGTAGTGTCTCTATCTGTAACATCCGTCACTCTTGTGTGTGTGTGTGTGTGTGTTTTGTTAAGTAAGCTTGTTCGGTCATTCAACGGCCACCAGTTTAGTACAGTCTGGTGTGTCCCTCTCCGTGGACCCCTCAGAGGCCATTGAATGGGCAAAGAGTTAGGTTAGTTAGGTTCGCCCATCCTATGTTATGGGGAGCAGCGCCCCAGGGGGTTTGTGTGGGTTACCTTAAGCCCAATGCAGACGAGAAGTAAAAATTACCGAGAGTGGCATTTCGCCCACAAATGCTCTACCAGATTTGGCGAAAAAGTTGCCCGAAGGGGTGCATTCATGGACTTAGGCCGATCTTTTCCGCAGCTTTCCTGCAATTCAAAGCAACTTGTTCAATCTTCCCTATTATTCACACTACTGATTACGTACGCCACCTATTATTCTTGCAGCTTAGCTTTGAATGGTGGCAATTGCAATGTCAAAAGCATCAAATGAATTTGTCTTCAGGTTACAACGATGATAGCCAGCAGAAAACATATATGTCAAAGTTTGGTTTCGAAGCCACAAGATCGTATAAAATATTCAGTCTGTGAGCACTATGTACAGTGAATAAAAAATAGGCGTGTAAGCAATCAATAAAACTTATTAAATTAATGTTTATCGATTTATGTTTTTATGCAACTTGTGATAATTTTACCTAAAACATCGCCATAATCAGCCCTTATCGCTGCTCCGTGTGCATTAACATGTCGCGACAAACCGGATCTATCCACAATAGTTCCGTTGAAATCAGCGAGAATGACGCTCGTCTGTGCACGGCTTTAGCCATCTTCGGGACGTCTGTCTTTCGTGCCTACTTTGCTTCGTTCCTGATTTCGTACTCCTACCGATCTTACTTTTATTTGTTCTTCCTTTTCTTTCCCGACTTGCTATTCACACGCGCGTTGGTCCACCTTTGTGCACGGGTTTCACATTTCTGGCGACATACTAAATGTCCCTTCCTTTTCATCTCTTGAATCCCCGTAGTTGTGTCTAGGGAGGCTTAAACATCTAATATAATAAGACTCTCTCCGGGAAACATCCTCAACCCTTGCATTCGTCGGTTTAAGAAATATGTGTTCAGCCATTTTACAACCGTCCTAGTACAGTCCACTAACTCGTTCCTCTACGTAGGCCTGCTCTGTCTCTCTCTGTGTAACGTAACTTTGCTCGGCCATTAAAGCGTACCAGATTTTCCTTACTTCCTTCACAGATTATGACGGCTCTACACTGTACGCTGAAGAACTTCAAATGAGAACAAAAGACTATACAAGGCGTGTCTGATTCACTCACTCCCATCGATATGTTCTAATACGGTTGATTCTGTAAATTCTCCGGAACTTTAAACTGTGAGCGTTCAATTCGCAACTGTGGATCGCATTTTAGCCGTTAATTTCCAAGCGATAACGCTCGAAACGGTTGAAGAGTCGATTCCGCTCAAATGCGTATTGCGCCTGTATGAGTTTGAGCCTTTTCTTGCTGAAATATTTCTGAGCCCTTCGTTCTACAGTCGAACCTTCCACAGCTCAAGCACACTTCCAGTACGAATGAAATTCGGCATTCGTATTCCATTTCTTTCTCCAAAATCATTCGGAAAAATAGACGAGCTGCACTGAGGCCAGTTGCTTTACTGAAGTGACTGTTCGCTGTCACACTCATCAGTTCAGGCGGTGTTTTTTACCCCACGATCTGTTTTAGAATGAAATTTTTGACAAGCTCTTGTTCGGCCGTGCAGATCTGCAGATGTTCAAGTCAGTCGTGAATTTGTTTTTCTGATAGTTCTTCATAGCAGCGTTTCGGGTGTCCTTGGATTGCTCGATGCCGTAGTTGGGTTCTACCAGTCCCTTAACGTCGTCGTGTGTGCCTTTAATATTAATAATGATACAGTTATTGAGAAATCCTTATATAATAAAACGCTTGGTGTATTTATCTACTAGTGGACCCGTGAGTGAAAAAATTCACGCAATAATCTATATATTTGCTCTCTTCTTTGACTTTCCGTTTCCACATTTTCCCGCTCACGCTTATTAGAAACTCTTATTCCCTTCTGTAACCCTTGTACTTCAAGTCTTTCTTGTCACTGTGCCCCGCCCCATAGGCCCTTTACCTCTCCACTGATAGGACGTCTCCGTTCTTGAGACTGTAGTAGTCTCGTTCTTCTTTTACGTTCCCTATCTTCTTTCTTAATTAAACGTGCGTCTTCCAAACTAAAACCTTAAGTAAGACACTGCAATAAACTTGAATACCCCTCCAGTAAGCTTACATGCAACGTTAAGGTGACGTATCCATAATACCGTCATCCATACATAACTCTGCTTCACTGAAGTGTTCGAATTTCGGCCGCTGAAGCGAAATATGCACTCTCAGAGAAACACAATGCTAGAAGAAATAGTTGTCTACTACCCAGTGCCCGTGAAATACTTGAAGAGAAAGCTACATCGTCAAATAAACTTAATAAGAGCGACAGTAAGCTAGAAGAAATAATTGTCGACTGCCCGTGAAAATCATCACCTCGTGAGTGCCCTGTTGATTATTTGCCGAATTTATGCGTCGTGACCTGAGAGGAAAAAAAACCTATAAAATTGGTCTCCAGAAGCTGCATGCATACTGTCCCGATTTCAAGAGGTGCTTCAAGCAAGAAGTGCATCCAGATGAAAAACTAAGGATCCAATTTTCACCATCTTCTGCAAGCTGATCATCGATCCTACGAAAACGTAACTGAATTACAAAATCTGCAACCTGGCTTATTTTCGCCTTTTTCCTTCAAAGCGGACACGAAATAAATAAATCCTTATATAATAAAACGCTTCGTGTTTTTATTTACTTATTTATTTATGGATTTCTTTTTTTATTTATTTCCTGTCCGCTTTGAAGGAAACAGATAGGCGAAAAATAAGCCAGGTTGCAGATTTTGTAATTCACTTGAGTTTCCATCGAGATCGATGATCAGCTTGCAGAAGATGGTGAATATTGGATCCTTATCTTTTCATCTGGATGAACTTCTTGCTTGAAACACTTCTTGAAATCGTGTATGCAGCTTCTGGAGTCCAATTTTATAAGTTTTTTCTCTCAGGTGACGACGTATAAATTCGGCAAATAATCAACGAGGCACTAACGAGGTGATGATTTTCACGGGCAGTAGACAATTTTTTTTTCTAGCTTATGGTCTTTCTTATCAAATGTGACGATGTAGCTTTCTCTTCAGGTAGTTCACGGGCACTGGGCAGCTAGTAGACAACTATTTCTTCTAGCTTACAGTCTTTCTCTGAGAGTGCATAATTCGCTTCAGAGGCCAAAATTTAAGCACTTCAGTGAAGCAGAGGGTTAAGTATGGAAGACTGTATTATGGATACGGAGCACTAACATTGCATAACAGCTGACAGCAGGGGCTTTCAAGTTTATTGCAGTGTTCTACTGAAGATTTTACTTCGGAATACCCACGTTTAACTAAGAAAGAGGATAGGGAACGAAGAAGAAGAACGAGACTACTACAGTCTCAAGAACGAAAACGTGCTATCAATGGAGAGATAAAGCGCTCATGGGGAAGAGTGAAAAGAAAGACTTGAAACAGAAGGGTTACAGCAAGAAATGAGAAATGCTAATACGCGTGAGCGGGAAAATGTTGAAACGGCAAGTCAAAGAAGAGAGAAAACATATCGATTATTGCGTGAATTTTTTTCACGCACGCGTCCACTAGTAAGATTATAATGAGGTACCGCTTTAATAAGTCACTCTTCGCAGGAATCTCTCCCATTCATGTAACCAAGTGATACAACCGTTTTTTTTAATGAACTGGTCCGGTTAATGCAAACATTCTGTCTCAAATTGACGCATACCTGCAACGTTCAAAACTGTGTTATTTCCGCCGGCAAGGCAAGACTTAATCATGCAATCAAAGGCTTCTACTGAGAGA
>LQNS02000139.1:828888-854448 GCA_001587735.2 Parhyale hawaiensis
GTATAGGTATACGTTGAGGTATAGGTATACGTTGAGGTATAGGTATACGTTGAGGTATAGGTATACGTTGAGGTATAGGTATACGTTGAGGTATAGGTATACGTTGCGGTATAGGTATACGTTGCGGTATAGGTATAGGTTGAGGTATAGGTTAAGTTTGAGTTTTAGGTATGGCTTAAAATCCTCTTTAAAAGGTTGTCCAGTGCGCTATGCCATCGTTGGGTAATTTCTCCCATTGGAAAACAATGAGACAGGTTTTTTCCTTCAACTAAAAAACTAGGGGCGAGCAAAAAACGGACTTCAGATTCGGATTCTACATGGAAAAATACATCGATTAAGAGAAAAAAATGAGTATTTTTTTGGGCGTACACTAAACCTTAATTTTATCGAACTACGTAACAGGTGAACTCATCGCTTGACCATTTTGAGGCGGTTCTGCGCATCTCCTCGTATGACGGCAGGTGGAGCCAGGAACGTCGTTGTTGCGCAAGTATCAATAGTATTCATAATTCATTTATACCATTATTTCCGCTACCATGGGCTGATAATTGATTCCAAGTAACCACAGATAACACTAATTTCTCCTAATGAAGTCATGAACTTGAATCTTCCTTGTTAAACTTTTTACGCTTGTCTAGACAAGTTGCCCCAATAATTACGTTTCTCTCGGTAAATCGAAAGAAAATGGTATGTCGATGGGGAAACTGTTTAATTACTTGAAAGACCGTCTTTGAACGACTGATATATGAAGCCTGAACTCGTAAAAAAAAAACACTAATCCGTTTGACAGTTTGTAATATTTTGATGAGAATAGCTCTTTATAATGCAAATTTCACGAATATAATACTAGGAATGACCGTCGTGCGTTTATATATATATTTTTATTTATGTATAGATCACGCTACTACCGAAATAGATGGGTAAAAATTAGCTCTGGCCTTCCTGGTTTCATCAGTGAATTCCTCTGCTTGAAGACCGTGGTCATCCTGCAAAGCTTCATTAAAAACTGATTGGCAGAAAATATTCCAGGTTTCAGATGATGGCACTCGAACCGTATGTTTGATTCCGGTCTTTCTTTGACAATGTTGTAGTGCACTTAGTGTAGATGCATGCAGCTTCTCTAAACAATCTCTTCCATCGTGTTGTGTACTCTCATTTGAGATTTCCTTCACTCAAGCTTTAGCTGATGCTCTTATTTTCTTATTTTGGTAATTATCGAAGCAACTGGTAAGATATTCTTGAGCGGTCAGCAGGCGCGTAAAGACCACGGTGATTTCTCGGCAGCAAATTATTTTCTCCGCATTTTTTGTTCTTCGTTCTTCTTTCAACAGAACAAGTTACCTCTTGAGGAAAAATATTCAGAGTCCGAGTTATATGCCACCCTCGAGTATCTTGGATACAGAGCACCGTATTGATTAGAAGCAATATTGATTTCGTGCTAAAAACATCGCTTTTTTGCGTGTCACCAAAAGAAAGCTTGGTTTTGTTTAACCTTGCATGCTTATCTGTACGGTTTCCTAATTCAAGTTGGCAGTTGCCCAGCATCATACACAAGGAAGTTAATAAGAGCCTTACATGTAAAGAAGGGAGTTCAACCGTCTACCCTAAATAGTTAAGAACCTGAGAAATCATAAAGTGCATGTCCCGTCAACACGCGGCACTACCCAGACTGGGAGCTCCCTTCTATACATGTAAGGCTCTGCCTTAATATCTTTGCGATGATACTACAGGCAACACAAGACGGGCCTTCACAAATTATTCGCTGTCATTGTTGACAGCGCGGGCACTCTAGTAGAGTATATAAATTTAGACGTACAATTACTGCTAGAGCGTTTAGTACTCCATCGATAATACGTTTGCAGCTGTAATTTTTTTCCTGTTAGCCATGTTCTTCCGCTGTAATTTTTCGTGGCGGAGTGCATTAGTATGTAAAATTATATGACTAGTGGACCCGTGCATGAAAAATTCACGCAATAACCAATACGTTTGCCTAATGCCTCTAGGCCGGTGCGGAATCTCCTCTTCTCTTATTTGCTTCTTAATTTTCCTCTTTTCTTCATTGATCCTTTGTCGTGCTGTCATCCTTAGGTCTTGTATATAGATAGGCAGAAGTAACATCTTGAGTAAAACAGTCCAACAAGCTTAAACAAAATAGCAGCTTATATAGAATGTGTTCGCTCCGTAGCAAAGATACCGTTGATACAGTCTTTCCACCTCAGATATCTGTTTCATTTGAGGTGCTCAAATTTTGACCTATGAAGAGAAAACTGCTTCGTCAGAGGAAAACAGTAAGCTAGAAAAATAATTGTCTTCTGCCCATGAAAACTAATGTTTCGTCGGTTTCGTTGACAATTGAATCAAAGTGGGAAGAATAGCTCATGCAACGAAATCATCTGTGGGAAGAAACTATACGAATCAAGAAGCATGAGAGTGCCAACGGAAGCTTCAGATACCTCCAGTGCTACGATTTTAACTTCGGCAATGCAAGAAATGCATTCAGACATAAGGTCGCCCTATACTTTGCCGTAGATTCGATGTATGGAGAAGCTAATACTCGTGTAAATCAGACTAAGCCTGTGATGTCTTCATTGTTGGAATTTCAACTGTCCCTGCTTAAGATACGTTTGCCATCATCTGCAACCCGGCCTATTTTCTGCCTATAACTTTCAATGGAGCTTGAGAGGACAACCAGAGCCTCCAACCTGGGCTAAATTCCGCCTATCTATTTCATTAAGAGCGTGCCACCGAACATATAAATATATTTATAAACACACGACAGTCATTTTTAGTATTAGATGATTACAAAATAGGCCATATCGACACTTAGGAAGCCGTAGCAATGTTGTTTTAATTCATTTCTTCGTTCTTCAACCAATCTGTTTGACATTTTATTGCCTTATTTCTACCGAACAGATTTTTGCATCGCACAGTATACAGCTGTGATCGTGCAGAAATGATTACCCTTCTTTTTTTTCATGGAAGCCCATGGTCACCGTGTTGATAAAGCAAGTAACAGGTGTGAACTAATTATAACTGTTTGCTATCTATCTTTCCACCTGGCGTTGTTACGGGAGGAGCTGCTCAAGCAACCTAAACAGTACCAGCTCCTCAACACATATTATTTCCATGGTCGGTTGCACTCAAGAGACGCCGCATACACAGGAAACAACGCAAAACAATTAAAAAGGATGATCTTTATTCGCTCCTTCCAGAACAGTAAACAGAGGAGGCATATTCCTGGTCGAAAGTGACTGTGAATTTGCCACGCAACACCAATGCTACGCACCTCACAGGGAGCGCCCTGCGGTGTCACTGAAAAGTCTGACACCAGAATTACAAACACCAGCACCCAAGCGCCAGTTCAGGAACCACCGCTACAAGTCAGTTCGACAGGAGTCGGTAGCTATCCCATCTTAAGGAGTACTCTATCGTAAAAGCACAAGAGTTAAACTATAAGGGTTACAAAAATACATGTTCACGAATTGATATTAATAAATTTGCCACACATAAGACTGCGGCACTCATACATACCGTAGGGGGTGCCGACCTCACAAAGAAACGTTAAGTGAGCAATGCTCCACATACGATAAGTAGCAACATATCCCTCATTACACGTTATAATGCACAAGTTGCTGCCAGGTAGGCCGAGCGCTCCCAAGCAATAGTTTAGAACCTTTCACGGAAGAAAAATACGCAGTGCGGCGAAACGATGAAACTTTGGACAGTGGACCTCCACGCATGGGAAGAACAGAGGCGCCTTTGAAACACCTGCCACAAGAAACACGTATAAATCACTATGTCCGTTATTGGTGCCTTTAATAACCAGAGTATCAGCCGTGGGAGTCAGTACTCAAGTCAACTCCTGGGACATCTCCACCCGGGGAGCAGCGGTGACTAGGGTCAACTCACAATATCCTCGTCGAAACAGGTGAACAGGGAGAATCAGCGGCAATGGACGCAGAGGAAAAATACCACCCGCCCACCTGCGGGAAGAGGCAACAACGTGACAGGCAGGAAGTATATGCAAATCAGCAGGCCCAACTAACGGCTACCAAACACGAATAAATCTGCGGACAGGGTTACGGTCAACCAAGTGATCGAGCGACTCAACACTACTTACGGTGCTTCAAGAGAAAAAGGAAGGGACACGTAGTGCGTCCGTGGGAACGTGAGTTGTCCATGGCACATTCCTATAATTCAGGACTCTCTCTAACCACAGCGTGCACTGTGACCACAAGAAATGAGAGAAGAAGGGAAGCATAAAATCTTTTGAGAAGCTCGAGACCGATGCAAGAAAGATCAACGCACATGAGGAACAGGAAATAGGGGAAGAAGGTGAAGACGAAAAGTAAACATCATTACTAGGAGTCAAAAAATGAAAGAACGAAAGTGGACATAAAAGGCAGACGTCCGCAAGACTCATCTAGGCTATGGAACCTCCAGGGCGCTTCTCCCACAACATGGATGGGTAAAGCTAGATAACAGGTAGAACAACTAAATCCAGGCGTGACAGCGCTTCTCCGCATGACAAACGAATGTAAAAGAGTAAATTGAGCTAGAAAAAGAATGGAATACTGCAACTCCAGAAGGAGTCTCAAAATTGAAAGAAAGCAACGCAGGTGCCACGAAAAGAAAAATGTCCAGAAGGCATACGTAAGGCCGTGATTCCCCTCACATGTGCAGCCGCAAAGAACTAAAAAAAAGTTGCATTGTCAGTTCGTGGACGTACATAAGTAACATGGTAAACACAAAAAAAAAAAACGCCAAGAAAGACTGACTGCCAAGGGAACTAATGGGCGCCCAGCTGAACGCACCCGGTAATAAAGGAGATTCGACAATAAAATTTAGCAGGAATAAACGGGCTATGGTTAGACACAACGTCACCACGATATATTCGCAACTTAGGCGCGAAACAACTCGACACTGAAGCTACAATCAGCTAAACGAAAATTATACTATTCACTGGGCAAAGCGAATCAATCTATGGTATGCCGAATACCACAATGGGCTCTTTCTCTTTTATCTGCGACGCAGAGCCCCACTTTGATATCCTTACTACTTTTAATTTTGTAAGGCCGAAATGACAAACGGTACTACAATATGATTTTCATTGAGGAGAACCCAAAGATCCTCTGCCGGATGGCTTATAAAGAGACTGTGATGTAAAATCCGCGATATACGCGGCTGATAATCACGAGAAAAATGTCATTTAACGATAACTTCAAAGCTGATCTTTGATCAACATCAGATATTCAGGACACACAAAAACTATAGTTATATGACAAAATACACTTAGCCCAACTCAGTCACTAATTAACATCCACCAGCACAATGGGTAAACCCTGGGCGGAAGTGTCATTCACCACCACCGGGGTAACTTAAATTACATCTAGATAACGACTAATGAAACTGATACTCTGTAGCAAAAGAAATGTACATATTTTTAGAAACTGGTCTACCAATAATTATTGGTTTTACTTCGCTCAAAACGCTATACACACACACAATAAAAACGGGAAGAGCGAAGAAAAGCACACGCCCTGATACAGAAGAATCTTGATCGAAAAAACCGTCATGCTGACGTTCACCTAGCGGAAAAGAACACAAAGTGTTGCCATCTAAACGCAGATACATGAACTGACGGTGGCAACGGTTCAAAAGTGTAAGGCTACGTCTGCACTAGGCAGCGAAACGCTGCGTCTGTTTTTTTGCTGCCGCTGCCTGTGCTATCTGCATTAGGCCGTTTTTTGCTGCTCGCAGTGTTTCGCTGCCGCTGGCTTTTGGTTAAAAGTAGTAGGTATAAAGAAATGTTTTCTTATATTCAACCTCTTATGCAACTTATATGACTTATTCCGTAGACGAACTTAACATTAGACGAATTGCGATTAGATGAATTGTTCCTTAGACGAATTTGCCATTAGATAAAATTGTTTTAGATGAATTGAGTTAGATGAATTTTTTTAGACGAATTGAGTTAGATGAATTATCCTAGATCCATTGCAAAAAGACATAAAACACGGCAAAAACATAACCTCCTTGACGGAAACGATAGAACAACTCGCAACACCTTCCTCCAACACAGCTTGAAACTGACTTGAGCGCTGCCGCAGCGCTCTCTAGGTAGTGCAGACAGCTCCATAGAAATGCATATACCACCTGAACAGAAGCAGCGCAACGCTGCTTCTGTTTCTGTAGGAACGCTGCTCGTGTAGAGGCAGCGTTTCGCTGCTTGTATGAAGCAGCAGGTAGTGCGTACAGCTCCATAGGATTACNGCTGCGTGAGGCAATGCCGCTCTCCAATTGGATAAGCCACTCAGCCAGTTTAAGGGAAAAGTTTACTCGCAATGCTCCCGTAGGATAAATAGAGAGGGTGCGCTCCTCTCTATTAGAACCTCCTTGCTTACATGTAGAGAAGGGAGCTCAACTGTCTACCCTAAATAGTTAAAAACCTGAGAAATCATAAAGTGCATGCCTCGTCAACACGCGGCACTACCCAAACAGTGAGCTCCCTTCTATACATGTAAGGCTCTGCCTTAATATCTTTGCGATGATGCTACAGGCAACACAAGACGGGTCTTCACAAATTCTTCGCTGTCAATATTGACAGCGCGAGCACTCGAGTCAAGTATGTAAATTTAGACGTACAATTACTTCTAGAGCGTTTAATGCTCCACCAATAATGCGTCTGCAGCCGTAGTTTTTTTTTTCTGTAAGCCATATTCTTCCGCTGTAATTTTTTGTGGCGGAGTGCACTAGTAAGTAAAATTATATATGATGTTTACAAAATAGGCCAAATCGACGCTTAAGAAGCCGTAGCTATGTTGTTTTAATTGATTTCTTCGTTCTTCAACCAATTTGTTTGATATTTTATTGCCTTATTTCTAGCGAACAGATTTTGTATCGCACAGTAATCAGCTGTGATCGTGCAGAAATAATTACCCTTCTTTTTTTTCATGGAAGCCCATGGTCACCGAATTTATAAAGCAAGTAACAGGTGTGAACTAATTATAACTGTTTGCTATCTATCTTTCCACCTGGCGTCACAGCTGAAAGGAGTGGGCGGACCTTAACACGATACATGGGCGTGAGTTAACCTGTTACGTAGTTCAGCCATGGTAGCATTCCTACCAATTTGTGCCAATTTCATGAAAAACCGTCCATAACGTTTTGAGTTATGTTGCAAAGAAAAATCACACAAACAAATGGTTGAACAGATTTTGACTGAAAGTTAATCATCGTTTCTCCTAACATGCCTAACAATCTCTGTAAATTTCTTAACTATCCGTTCATCACCCTTTGAGTTATCTTGGTGAGAGACAAACAAACAGCAAGAGACCAAGAGGCAAACTCGATAAGAACACAATCTCCTTGGCGGTGGTGATACAAATATACTCATAAAAAGATATATAAATTTTGCAGTGCTGAACCTTGAAAGTTGAAAGTGCATGTGTCTGTTTTTGCACTGTTAATTGAGAGTTTCAAGCTAAGAGATAAGAGGAAATCACACAAAAACAAAATCCAACATAGCTACTGGTAGTTTTATGTATATGTCAATAGATCCACGATGTGGATTATTATACAGGGTGTTCAACAATAATCGTTACAATTTTATATTTATGTATATTTTTTACTTAATATTCCTTCATTTCCAGATCTTGATCCCCTTGATTTCAACATTTCGTGCATATTGGAGAGTAAGGTCTCAGTTTCCCATCACAAAACTAGCTTTGAAGGCCAAAAATTTTCCAAGCTGTCATTAGTGACTCTAGCAAAGCGTCTTCTAGTGTTTGCAGCAGGTTATTGATGTCGACGAAAGATATATTTAGTAAGTCATAGATATTCAGAAAGAATAATGGTCAACTATGTTTATTTTGGTTTGATCTGTATATTCCGATTTATTTGATTAATGTGGGTAGACAAAATTGCGACGCTAAATTTTGAATACCCTGCAGGAAAGCTGTCCTTGATATTTCTGCATCAACACCCTTTGGGGGCATTAGGTATTCCCCTTAGTAACGTTCGTCTAGCCTGTTTTGTGGAGTTGCACACCCGCTCCCATAAGTAGCTTTAGCATTAGTCAGCTAGGTTTGCGAGACACCATTCGTGATATCTATGCTTCCTTCCATTTTCTTACTACAACTGATAATCTTTGATATGTTTTTCCTTTTCTTTCCCTACATGCTGCACTCATGCGCGTTGAGCCAGGGTAGGAACACCCTTCTGTAGGGGTTTTGCAGTTAACGGTGTATTATGTGATTCTTTCCTTTTTGAATCGTCAGCTTTACGTCCAAGTGGATAAACCTACTCTACTTGCTAATTGTGAGTCTATTTCTGCATAAATTAATAATTTATTTTATTTTTTTGCCCTGAGGTAGCGATACTTAATTTGGGTTTACAATTGTTCGCATTTATTTCTGCTCAAGCGCTTCAATGCTCTTTCCTGAAATTTTTAGTTTTAGAGGAGGCGTATGTGCTTCATTGTTCTTGTGTACATTTATCTCTTCCCTTTCAATCGCATAATTTTTGTTTTCTATGCAGCTTATCCGTTACGACGGAATCATGCCACCATGGGGCTCCTGTGCAAAGAGTTATCCTTAATACAGTATACAAGTATTCCTTAGAAACATCTGTTTTCCCTACCTATTCCGCTTCCATCCTTTTTTCCTCTCCAAATGATGGTTCTATTTCCTTGTACCTTTTCATTATGGACTTGCTTTACTTTTATCTTTTTGCATAATGTTCTTCTACCTTCACTTAAAACCCTCTTGCATGGCCTAGGGAAGTTTAAGTCAGTTAACACATCTTTTAATTCTGCATCCACCTTTCTTGTATATATAGTTGCTCATGGAGTCATCAATACTGAAATCAATGGTGACCTCATTCATGAAAGTTATGACCCTGGTTTGCCACGAACTCGATCACATGATTCTTCTACCTACTTTTTGAAAGGCGTGTTTACATTCGCAATTGTGATGAGCGTCGGCGAAAAAAATGAATAACTCTGCTGTCTGAGCTCACTGACTGTTTCGTCAAACAGAATGGAGAGGCGACGTATATTAAGCAAATAGCGGCGGCTCCAGTCATGGAAATGCACCGCTAACATCTTGTTTGCTGCCCATGTTCGCAGGTTGGTGCTAAGCAGCGGCAGCAGCTTATCATTTCCGACCCCGTACGACCAATGCAATTCGAGAGATAGGTACCGGCGCCATTGCAAGGCGCAGTTTGTTTATTTGAACAGCTATTCTTATTCCTACTATGGTCTGTGTTAAAAGCTTCTTCTGGGCATGACACTGGCTAGAAAATTCAAGTTTTTTTTTTTGGGGGGGGGGGCATAAGTAAGGCCAATGCATTTCAAGATGTATTCTAAGCTTTACTGGGCCCAGTTTTTTATTTGAGCTGCCATTCTAACGCCTCGTATGGACTGCGCTGAGCGTTCTTTATGGGCACGACACTGAACAGAATAGTCAATCTTTCCTTTTCTATCTCTCAAGTCAGCCACATGCAGCGCGTCTCATTTGCGTTTACGTGCGCTAAAAATGTGATAGCCTAAGGCGAATGTGTGAAAAGCATCATTGTTAAGCAAGAGTTCATACCAAAGAAGGAGATCTTTACTAGTGATTTTTCTATAGTCCTGTTTGAACTGTTAGACACCAGAACTGCTCCGTCTATGAAACTGCACCTGCTGAAATGCTTTGTTTGGAACAAGGTACCGTAATAATATTTATCTGTTACTTTAACATGTGCAGAGCGTGCCTGATGCAGTTCATAATTCTAGCAGTTAGAGCATAGTGGCTTAATTAACTTGAGCTACTTCTGGATTTCAGTTGAGCTTAGGCGATATAATTTTAAAACTTAGTAATGTGCATCTGCTTGACAATTTAGGACGTACATGAGCAATGATGTAAATTTAAAAGTAAGTTTCTTTGTCATACATCAATTTTTATTATTGTCCACTTCTCTTAAGTTTTCTTTTATTGAAATTAAGGGACGTTCAGACCTCTTGTAGCTATGTAAGCCTTGATTGTTAAAAAAGTGAGGACATTCGTGTCTTCTGTTAGAGTTCTTAGTTGCTCTAAATTCGCGATGATTGCGTCTGTTTTGTTACTGCTTAATTAAGCGCCTGTATATTAAACATTCACCATGTACTTCCATGGAGCTACTTCAGGCTTTTGATTTAGTTACTTTGCATTCGGTATGGATTCTGTAGAGCGTCTGCAAGATATATGATCAGGAACTCATCATAGTCTCCGGAACAAAAGGGTCTGCTAGCAATTAGTTGAAATGTTTATGTGACGTTGGTGGCCGCTCCTGCTGCACCGGCGATGTTACACAAGACTCACTGCTCAGTTCTTCAGACACTATTATTGAAAACACTATACTTCGGGGGCGGTCGATTTGTTTACCCGGATTAAGATAATATAAAGTGATTAACTTTACCATGTTGGCTTGCTTCAACCTCGAACGTTGGATTTGTCAGTTTGGATTAAATTTTAGACATTATTTCCAACCGATTACGCTTGAGACGGCTTCAAACGCAGTTCTTCTCCTTTAAGCGCTTTCTCAAGGGCAAGTGGCTTGCCATTAACGCTTGAACTTTGATTTAAAGGGGTAAATCGGACTCGCCTTTGTGCGGTAGCCATGATCATCGTAATATTCCGCCTTAGGTCCAATGTGGAATTATCGGATTGATTTGAGATTCATTCGTTATTAGAAATCAGATGCAGTGTAGCAAAATGAAAAATGTTCTCTCGTGACGAGTAAAATGTGAGTGGAAATCAATGTAAGCGTCTTTGCACAACAATGTAAACATATAACTATTGAAGGTAAGGTGGGAACGTATCTTCAATATTTTATTAGACTTCTTATGCACTTACACATACCGTTTCTATAAATTCTGCTACTTGTACAGGGTGTTGAAAAGTTCAGTGCAAATATTTTAACCACAAGTAAAGTGGGCATAGCCGTATCCTGTGGTGTAGTTTTTTTTTTTTTGCAAAATTTCAGCTTTTTAAAAAAGTTACAGCACTTTTAATTTTTACTCCGAAAAACAATTTTCGCTGTGAAAAATTCAATTTTCAAACGATTTTGATGAATATTAGTAGTAAAATAAACATTCCAATGCTCTATGCGCAAATGTTGTCAAAATTTGAAAAAAAAGTGTAAAATAACTGAGGAAAAAGACGTTCAAATTCAAAATTGGCTACACAAAGTAATAGTCACACTCGTGTAAAACTAGATTCCTACGATGAAAACCCATTTTAAGACCTTTCAGATAATTTATTGCATGACAAAAAATAATCAGATTAAGTGCATTTGCGAGGAGGAGAACTGATATAAGTTCACCAGTATTGACGATCACCCGCATGTTGCCCTGTCTCTGCACCAGATAGGCATGGCTAGAAGAACGTCAGTGATACGGTAAGTGATTTTACTACGTTTGAAGATTTTTTGGGTAAAGCACAAGTTATACTATTTAGAGTTATTAAGCATGATGAAGTTTACATACATTATTTTTGGGCAATTTGTTTTCTTTGAGAACGACATTTTATTTTCGTTATTTTTGGTCCGTTGGTTGTGAAACTCGCACAGTATACGTAAAATTGAATTTTGGGTGCATTTTATTCATGATGATTTTATCGGTTTTCCACCACCTTTTTGATCCTTAAGCCCTGTCTGTTGAGGCCAGTCATGAAGGACCTATCCAGACGCCCAGCCATCTGGACCATCAAGAGTGGCTCTGTATTGGTCAATAAGTAAGACATTGGAAAGAGCAGTTTTCATGTTCTCCTCAGCCCATTTGACCCTATTTTCTTTGAGTTTTTCTTAGAAGTGGTCGTTCAATTGCCTTTTTCACGTTCCCTAGCTTGTGCAGAACCGCACATCTTGTCTTTCTGCTTAGTATTGGGGCTCCAGCGTCTTCAAATATCGCCTTACTTGGAGAAAGTTGTTTTCTAGCGATAGAAACCTTCAAATGTCGCATATCCCGAGCAGTCAATTTACTCGTAGATGCTCTATCCGGAGTTTTCCTGTTGACCTTACCTTCAACTGCATAAGCCTTAATTTTTCGGTGATCACGCTGTAATTCCTTGGAAACTTCGAGTTTTACCACTGTGCACTAACTTACTATTCACATTTTAAATGTTTGACACTTATCTTGAAAAATAAGTAAAAAAAAACGTATTTGCATAATCAAGGGGAACGCACTGTAGTGCGAAAATCGAAATATTCTCATGACGGCGAAACGCGTCGTGGGTAACCAAATCTCCAAATGTGCTTCTCATCTTATTCTTCAGTATTTAAAATGATGCCATCTCCAGAAAATATTTTATATTAGAAGCCGTGACAAGTAAATTACATGATGCAGCTGGCGGAGAAACTGTAAATGTTTAATGGGTATGCTGAATATTGGAGAGCTCTCACATCTCAAGAGGCCTCAAAATTTGATAATTATCGTCGTTTGCTGTGTTCACCATCTAGCACGCAGATGTGCCACTTGTGAAGCCCTTGTGCAGGATGCTCCTGCCGCCACGGTGCATCTATGTGTTGTATGAGTCAACGCAGCGGACAATGTATCAAAATCGAAGAAACATTTGCTTGTTTGAAAATTATTTTTAAAGCTTTGGATAATGCGGTATCATAACTACATCTTACTGTGATATCCTGCCAAAATTGTCGGTAAATCTTAACGTCTTCAAATTCGACCATCTTCGATCCTCCCACCTGATGGGCCGAGGTACGGCGAAACGCGTCGTGGGTAACCAAATTTCTAATTGTGCTTCTCATTATATTCTTCAGAATAATCATAATAAGAGCATTTATTTCTCATATGGATGCTGTGTCCAACATATTTAGGGCAGAGTAAATTGAGGTATCCACTCTATAATAAAACACAGTTGCTGGTCGCTTGCTCCAATGTTGGTCCGTCTCTCAGTCACGCAGTTAAGAGTTTAATAGAAGAAAATTCAAGTACTGAAAAACAAGTTGAGATACCATACAATTTCAGCGCTTGGAGTACCGGTGACAAATATAGCTCTGGATCTCTGGCCTATGGATCCCGAGCTCTGGATCCCCAGTCTCTGGGTCCCCGTTTTCATTGCTGAATGGTATCGAAGCAGTTAAATCTTCACGCTGAGCAGACGCATTTTTATATTGAATTAATATCGCAGCCAAAGTTTGTCGCTGGAGGTTAAACAATCATTTTGTATCCACAATATACAGTGAGCCCTGGGCATTTCCAGTGAATTCTTTTGACTGAACTATATTTTCCTTAGTGCAGCTTAACGCTTAATCAATTCCAAGCTGATATGCACTCCCTATCTTGCAGGGGGGATATTTTGCTATCGCAAAACTCATGGTTGTACAGCTTGCGTTTCACTAATGGAAGATCAGGCATGCAGGGATGAGACCTGTAATACAGCAAAACCTATACTGGGAACCGGAACAATAAAGAGCTCAATCACAAAATTCTTGTGATTTTGTGATTTGTGATTTCATTTTTGACGGCTGGGCCCTCTAGTTAATACTTAAGACTGACATAAGAATAGCACTTAATACTAACATAGGAGAGAATTATCATTAGTTGTGCAGCATACCACTTAATGCACTTTACGAAAAACAGAGAAAAATTATACATTTTGTCGAAAAAAAATTCTATCATCTTTACACGGAATATTTTGGGGAATGGATTGCTTAAGAATTTTCCTCTCTTTTGAAGTCACTGCAGAAGTGACCTAGCAGTATTTGACGCATTTGAACGCTGGACAAGCATAAAACCTACAAAACTAAATTCTAAAAGTCAATAATACAAACAATCACTATAACAATGTTCAAATTATCCTTAAATATCAGAAAACTTCAGGAACTTGTATCTCATTTTTTGAAATTTCGCTTCTCTAACAGCTGTAATCACTCTTTGATCACGCGCATGATCACGGCGCGATCAATTTTCACCAAAACAAACACAAAAAAAAACATGTATTTCTTATATGGATACTGTGTCCCAACAAGATTAGGGCATAGCATCCGGAGGTTTTCATTCTTAGTTACTAACATAAGAATAATACTAAATACTAACATAAGAGAGAAATAGCATTTGGTTTGCAGAGAGTTACTGGTACAATGCCTTCATCATAATAAGGAGATAATATTGACACCTATAATCTACTGTTTTCCGTTGAGAGAAGCGTTGGTTACACGGAGCTGGGGTAAAGAAGATTTTTTTACAGTATGAAATACTGTACGCAGAATAAAGTGGGCTAGGGCAAGACGCTGCATATTAGTGAACGGAACGTTTACAAAGATTTCAAAATAGGGAGAAAAGCGGGATATGAAATTTAGAGGATATATAGAGCAGCTAACCTCAATAAGTGCATTAGGAAGATCATTCCAAAGCATAGCTCCAGAAATAGAAAGAGCTTGTTGACCAGCCTTGGTGCTGCAGTAGCGCACTTGGAGGTGCTGTCGCCGAAGAGATATAGGGGCTGTCCTTGTGCATATATCTACAGGAGCCATAGTACGGTAATTTCATCGCCGGTAATTTCAGCTACGGTAACTTCAACTCCTTGTGTATACCTTGCCCAGTAAATTCACCACCAGCTAAATTGCTTTCCTAATAAATTCGTCTGGCAAATTTATCACCTTGTAAATTCATCGTATTGTAATTTTATTACCGAGTAAATTAATTGTCTGGTAAATTCATCGACGGTAAATGCACCGCATGCCAACTACATCGCCTGTAAATTTATTGCCTGGTAAATTAATCATCAGTTAAATTCATCACCTTGTATATCCATCACCTTCTTTATTCATCACCTGGTAAATCCTTTTGTGTATATTATTCACCTGAGAAATTCACCGTCTGGCAGGTTCATCACCTGATAAATTCATTGCATAGTGAATTCATCATTACTTATATACATTTAAACCGCGATGATCCTACCAGCCAGTAAATTTACTTGAGTGACTTGACTTACTCGTGTATATAACTGTGTATTTGGACTAATTTAGCATCCCTCACTCATGCGAACCGTTCGCCTGCATAAGAAATTATTGCGCTCAGTCAAAGCGCTTGACGATCCCCCCCCCTCCCAGAAAATTAATTTCTCACTGCTAACTCGACCGAACGATACGCGCTTAATCCACTTTTTTAGGTTTTTTTTTTTTACTCTTCAGAAGTCTTTGGAATAACGCGATGCATTGATACGCAATTCTCTTTGTAGTCATATTAAGCTAGATTTATTTAGCAATTCAAACTCTGTGTAATCTATTATTTTTTCTATGTGGGCAGGCTCAAAGTTTCATGGCACAATATGAGACTGGAATTTCGCTCATCGACTTGCCATCGGCGGATTGACCACGGCTCCAATTTTTCTGCTGTCATCTCTTGCATTTCACTCCATAAATAACCGTCTACTCGCCATCTACCGTAAGGCTTTTTTTTATTCAATCGGCCAGCCACCCGCCTTCTGGTCAACGACCTCAATCAACGTGGCTCTCCGCCAGCGGATATGGTAGCCAACACAGGTTAGTGCACCAGTCTTTCTGTATCATTTAATTATTACTCGATACTATTAATTTATGTTTGCTGCTTCCCTTTCTCTTTCCGATTTTCTATTAACTCTCGCGTGTATCCGTGGTTGTCACGTTGTGCCGATTTGTACATCGTTCATTGGTCGTGTCCGAAAGAGCAGATCATGGATGAAACATTTTGGCTCTCGTCTGCCCCACCAGCGGTCAGTGACCAGATGATGTTCCCATGTATGAGAGCCTCTCCCAGTACTCCCTCATAAATGAGAGCAATTTATGAATGTATCCCATACATGCTCCTATACTGGCTGGTAACAGCATTCCAGTCATCATCGGAGCCCGGCAGGCTCCTTATCGGGAGTTCCCTGTGAGGTCCGACCTCTCGGCCCGGCCGAATTCGTTCATCTGGTCGCTGCCTTGAGTAACATGTGAGCATATATTCCTTATCGACACTGCGTGTTTTATTATGAGGGTGCTTTGTTGTATTCAAAGTAAGAAGTAAGATATTTACCCTCTGTAACATCTTCCTTCGCAGGCTGTAGTAATATAACATAAATTAAATCTGCGCAGCTGTCAACAAACAGCGGCCATTTTCGTGAAATAACAATTTTACCTTCCCAAATCATTAGGCAAGCAACTATTAAATAAAAAAATGTATATGAGAAAATCACCATTGTCTCAGAGCTCGAGAAAAAACCTCCCTGTAGATATCAAAGCTCTTTGAAATAAATCGAACAGTGAAGGCATTTGTGGACACTTCTGTTGTCTAGCGGTTGGAGGGCTGACGAGGGTACCTACTTCCCCGCAGGGTAATTTCCAGGCGTGTATGTTGCAAATAGCGAGGGAAGTTGTGAAAAACCTCATGCCTGACGAGTCGAGAAGAGTTTAAACAACACATGTAGATCGGTGTTATATCATTCAGGACAAAAATGTTTAGATACAACCAAGTAATTAATCTGTTAGTGCAAAAAAAAAAAAAAAAAAAAAAAAACAGAGCTTCCTACTAATGCTTTGGCACACATGATTCATAATAGATCATATGCTCGTCAGGTTAAGCTAAGATTCCTAACTTTTTTTTCTTGGTGCACTGATACCCCCTATAGTCGCTCTATACAATATAACCGTAACACCTATAAATTTTAAAGTATTTATTGTACAACAGCACACGCCATTGGTGTTGCAACAAACCAAACTGGTAAATGTATACAGCTGTATCTTATTCTGAGGCATAAGAAAATAAGTTAAGTTTCCACAAACCTTTTGTGATCCCAGAAACCCGAAATGACCGCAGCTTTATGGCAAAGAACCGCTGGATGAGATCCAATTTGAAGTTTAACTTTGTCTAATCCCTCAATGTACCTACACGATATGTCTCACTCGGTCCACTGGGTGCCGGTGTAGTGTGTGCGGCCCATCTAAGATTTATGTATAATATGTGTTCATATTAGTTAGGTTAAGCGCCTATTTTTCCTGAACCAAACCTAGCGTAGCATATTCTTAACTAGTCTAACCTAACACACTCTCAGTTAGGCGCCATATTACATCAGGAGTTTCTACAGAACATCTCGTGTCGCAGCACGTCTGGTGATGGACATTGCTGCCACTTATGGTCAGTCAAGAGGTGTGGTGTTTAAAAACGCACTATGTATTCGTAGGGTTTGTCAGGCGCATCTAGTAGTAATTCTATAGGTATTAATCTGGTGTTATACCTTCACCCAACTTGCCTCCTATCCGATTTCCCGTCATAATTGCCAAGTGTGGGAATCTTGACCCAATTATGCCAAGCATTATTCTGCAGCCAGTCGTACAACTAACACCAGTTCCATCTGTCAGCGCAGCTTTACTTGCATAGACCGTTAGGTCCAAAGGAGTTTATGACAGTAACGCGCATGAATGCACAGCGTGCCTGGCGCATGCAGACACCATCATTCTTGTGTCTCCGTCAGATAAAGCTTTAAAAATAATTGCCTGCAAATGAAAACAACCAGTTGGTCATGACATGTGGTTAACTAGGGGACTTTATGCTCATGTGCGTGTAATAAAAAACTTCATGCTTCATCGCACGTGCAGTAAATACTACGACAACGATACTATCGGACACACCAGCAAATGTCCTGCAGCCCAGGCGCTCTTTATTACCGGGGCAGTTTTTCCAGCAGCCCCGCGATAACCGAGTCGCTGATTTGTTGAGCCTGACCCTCATTATGCAAACCTTCTCACTTATCTCCAAACACGAAGCAAATGCGCTGTGTTTTATTTTCTAGGGGAATTATAAAGCAGCAAACTTAGATGTACTCGTCTTATGGGTGATACAGACGCCAGCGAGTGATGTCTTATATCGAGCTGTGTTTTTGGTGCAGAGTTTTCCTGCAGTGTAATGTAGGATTTAATTTAAACGATAGTTTAACATTTTCAGTTCCGTAACCATGAGATGTAGTAGTTAAATTGGAAAAGAAGAAGCTAGCATTTCCTGTGGCTTAGTCTGGATAGTAAGTATTTTTGCCCGCGAATATTTATCTTGTTTTCTGGTGTGCATTGAATAATGTAGAGGCTTAAAATTCTCAAATAAAAAATATTCTCACCGTTTAATAATGTAGCACAAAAGTTGGAAGGCTTCGGCTTTTTTTTTCTCTCTCTCTCTCTCTCTCTCTCTCTCTCTCTTTTCACTCTTGCGGCTGGGTCTCCAAGTGCCCATCTCAAGTTGAGGGTATGCGGAAGTCATATGTGGTGCGGGTTCACTGCCCGTGACACTACATTGAACTAGAGATGACCGTTTCTTTATTAATTTTGCGTACCGTATACTGTAATTGATGAGTGCGCAGCGGGCTCACCCCTCATTATAGTTTAAATCGAAAATTTATGTAGCCATAGTCATGGTGTGTGCAGTTAGGGTACCAATGAAAATTAATAGCCGTGTTCACATAGTTTTCTTTCTTATAATGTTGCTTGAGGCTCCATCCGTCCTTACGTCCGTCCGTGTGTCTGCGCGTTACGCTTTTTAGTTTTAAGTAGGGGGAAATTAAACTTGTAAGAATATCTGATTTTCGCTGGAGGGATATTCAACCACAGCTGTCTTTAATTGTGTTTGGTCTTCAATAAATTTTCAGCGAATTTTGAAGCAGAGACGTGCAGTTCATTTTACATGTAGCATACACACGTATTTCCAAATAATTCAATGTTCACTTTGCTGGTATAGCATGACGATCCAAATATGAGAAATGCCGTAATTTGGATACGGCGCAAAGTGAGCTGTTCTGAACTGTTTCATTCTAAAGCATTTTTAAAGTGCAAGTATGATGTTTGAAGAAATCAAGTAAACTGACAAAAAAAAAAAAAGGATTTGGCAACAAGAATCCATTATTGAAAAAATGGGTTCAGCGTGGTGGCTATTGTGGTGAAGCTATCTCACAAAATAGAACAGAAAACTAACGGGTGCTGTATAGAACACCCTCGGGTCACGCTACCGAACTGAAATTATCAGATACACCGATGAATAATAACATTGTTCAGAATGTGAACTGCTAAAGAATATTATCTTGAGGCGATGAGAAGCACAACTTGGTGAAGGCGTTTATACACTGTATATATAGAAGAAGAGTACTGAGAGAAGTACCTCCAAGGAGTAAGACACTCTGTTTGTTGTTTCGATCTCTCTTATGATGTACAAGTGCGAATTCTTTACTGGTAGAACATTTGCAAAGTTCACCGGTGAAGTCTGAGTACCTAGATAGGTTGTATGATTGAGGTGACTTAGGATAGACAGGCTTCGTTAAAGGTAAAGTCAACTTAGACCATACCCTCACCTGGGAAACCCACATGCACTGGTTTGTGCGCGGGTATAGGCCCACTGGCCCCAGAGGAGTAAGTGTGGCTGCAGTCGACAACGGATCACCAAGAACTAATGGCGCCAATTTGACGGAAGGAACAAATGACCCGAGACCCCCACCCCCCTTATCTCTGAGGAAGGCAAGTTCCGCCACGGCGCAGTGCATGCACATAACTGCCGAGTCAGCACACCTAGTTCTGCAAAGAGCTCGCGTGCCTGGGTTGGCCGCGAACCTGCGAGCATACAAAGTGTTAGAGCTGCGAACGGAAGCATGCTGCTACCGTGGCGACAGCAGCAACGTTAAGCCCGTTGCAAAAGAGTCGAAACACGGAAGCGCTTTACGTTCTTGGAACACATATTTCTGTGCGATTGATTAAGGCTTAATCTATGAACACCTACCGATTCCCAATAGGAACCATTGAGAATGGAAACTCAATGAAACTTGAGAGAAAAATTCGAGACTGAGCAACGGGTCCTCGCTGTAACGGAATAGCTTCCGCGGGGGTTCGGAGCTCAAGCGGGTTTTGAACACAATAATATTAGACAAGTCGAAGCTGCATCCCCGGCAGCGTAATTGGAAGGGTAGGGAGAAACGTTAACGTGTGCAGCAGACTTACGATTAAACGCACTTCGTCGTATGTGTTATTTACAAGGTAGGTTACGTTAAGAGAACTGCCTTATACAAGTGTTTCGAATTTATTCCGCTGTTTTGCTTTTGTAGATAAACTGGTTATATCTCCAATCGTCAAGTTAATTCGGGAAAAGCGGAAACTTTGGCATTTTTTTCCTGATTATAATTGCTAATGATTTTCAAGCAACATGCCCAGGCTGTTGTTTACACAGGTGATTGTTTACACAAACCAGAAGCCCAGCACCATGGGCGCTAATTGCGACCCATACCATGACAGAAATTCCTCCCTGTAGCGCTGAAACACTATACCTGAGATGAAATGCTCGACCTTTCCTTCGTCGATCAATATACCTGCCCTCACTGCCTAGCCTATTGCACTTGCTTTCATCGCAGTATTCGCTAGTAAGACGTCACGATCCTTTTGCCATTTAACGAATTGCAAACCCTTTCGATTCTTCATCGATAACATAGGTTAGCATCCTACGATACGGCCTCCCGGCCCAAATGCTTTCAACCTCTTCTTGCTTGTAGAAATGGCACATTTTCCCACAAGACCACACAAGGGCGCCGGTACCGGGAGAAAGCAATTAGCCCTCCCCCCCCCCCTGCCCTGTTAGTGGAAGAAGGGCGAGAGGCGAGCAGGATGGACACTTAAAAAACGCATTTAATCTGACTTTCGAAATTCGAAAAGATCTAGAGCCATTAACATATGTATACCTCCCAAATCGGACTCACTCCATAATAATACCCACGGTAGCAGCTCCCTAACGATGTGATGCCATTGATGAAGTCACTTTTGATGCCAATTTCTCGTGAGTCCTCCCGTTACGCTCTTCGCTTTCTGGTGTATTGTATCTAAAGTAACTGATCTATATTATCAAGTAAATTTCTTTAGTTTCCAATTACTCTGTATAATTATAATATGTAGCTTTAATCATCCACATGTATTTAAAATCAAGAGACCCATGCCAATTACATGATTAAAAAATGCAACAAACTTTAAAATATACTGTAAAATGTTAGCCTAAGAACTTGCATCTGAACAGCAGCGAAGTGTCGCGGTGACTTTCGTTATAGAATACTGTAGTATTATATATATTTTCATGAGATTCAAGTCTATATATTGAATTTTTGCTTGATTATACGTGGACGGGGCAAAGATTATTTCAACTTCTTATATAATATTAGAAATGGGAAGAGTTTTCTGGTATAAGGCCTATCTTGTCTCATTGCGGACAATAGAATTCATTTGCGAACCGGTGTGGATGGGAGCTTCATTTGCGAAAAGCCGAAAAATCGGTTTATTTTTCATATCATACGCCCTGACGCCAAGACGCACTTGGTTCATTTCGGGCACTGTGATTATATGCGCACTGTGTATAATGCTGAAAGTCTTAGTTGCACCCAAGGAACGTAGCAAATTGCTCCAAGATTGCAATTTTCATGACAAGGATGGCGCTAATATTAGACTTCGACGGGACAACATGCTTATATGACAGCTCTAATCTCATCAATATGCTATAAAACTTGCAAGATAAAAAGGCCAGATTAAAGTTACGCTGTTAATGGGGAAAAATGACCACAAGAGGCATTCTGGTGTCCAAGCATCTTCTGCCTTTGGATAAATACGAAAACGGTGGCAATATAGGAAACTGTGGTGATATTTGTGGTACAGCCCGGCACGAGAAACGGCGTCAAAAAAGCGTGCTTTTTAGTCGTCTCCGTGACAGGCTTTAACTGGCAGCTAACCACACGTTTCTTTGTTGGAACTCTAAAGCACAGGTGGTTTCTCGCAGGGTTGGCACTAATTAAATCAAATTGATTTAATCAGCTGATTAAATTAATTCATTTTTTAGAAAGAGTCATGAATTTTTATTTTCTTGATTTAATTTTTTATTTTTCATGAAATGGAATATTTTTACACTATCAAATGGTTACCTCTTACAGCATTTATGCTACACAACGGAAGTTTTTTTTTTTTTGCAACATACCTATGGTTCCTCTTGATTGAATTCAACAACCTATAGCTCTACATAACTAACTAAATAATTAAAACACGAGAAAGAACATGGTTAAAGTTTTATGGTATTTAAATTATGTAATGTTTTGATTAAATCTAATTTATCATTAAATGAGCCTTTATATAGGTAACTACCTTTGCAGTATCAAATATAAAGTGCTACTAAAAAATTTTGTTTCCAGTTTGCCAAATAGGCTCTAAAACATTTGTTTTCTCTCAGTCGTACNTATTTAAATTATGTAATGCTTTGATTAAATCTAATTTATCATTAAATGAGCCTTTATATAGGTAACTACCTTTGCAGTATCAAATATAAAGTGCTACTAAAAAATTTTGTTTCCAGTTTGCCAAATAGGCTCTAAAACAATTGTTTTCTCTCAGTCGTACATATTTGAGTTTGTGTTCGAATTTCTTTCAGAGTATGGGAATTTAGCTATTATCCTTGTCATTTGTAGTTAGGAATTTTTTGTCAACAGCAAATAATTTGACTAAAAATACCAGATGAAGATAAACCTTTGGTTTGGGGTTGACATTAATTAAATGAAATTGATTTAATCAAGTGAGTAAATCCATTGAATTTTTAAATCATGACATTTTTTATATTTAATTTTTCATTTTTTCATGAAATGGAATATTTTTACCCTATCAAATGATTAACTCTTATAAACATAAATGGAACACAACAATAGTTTTTTTAACATACCTATGGTTCCTCTTAATGGAATTCATTAACCTATACCTCTATATAGCTAGCTATATGATTAAGACAAGTATAAGTGCATGCTTGAATTTTTATGGTATTTAAATAATTTGATGCTACGGCTACTGCAGAAATTGCTTTACTGCATAACATTAACACACGTTAAAAAATACATATTATTGTTCCTTATTGATTATAGTTTCTTTCCAAGACAAGGTATCACAATAGATAGCTACTATATAGTTACTCAACTCGCTAGTATGTGATGCGCACCAAATTTCGCACCATTTCCCTGAACAAAAAAATTTAATGTGCGCATTACCCCTTGTACTGCTGCCTCTGCACTCTGCAGACTGTGTTGCTAATAACTTGAGTTTAGAAAATAGTTAGATGTGTATATGTTTTATTTACCGTATGTGTCATTATTATTACCTTTCAGTGTTGTCTTCATATCTGTACTGTGAGATTCTAAGAATCTTATGTTCAACTAGGTTTGCTTTAACTTTGCATTTTTCACCCAATCAAGCAACTTGAACTTGTTCACCACTCTTGGAAAAATTTGGTTAGACAACTGAAAGAATCATTTACCTACCTGCATGTATATTTCACTGAGTCATCGATAAGTATAAAGCTATTTAACCAACATTTTCTCAGGAATTGCATTGTTTTACTTAATTATTACTCAACCATTTACTGCACTAGATTTTGTAGCTACTCAACTTTTTTGCAATTACCTTAGTTTGTGATTTTTCACTGCGTGTTAAAAATTGTAAGCATGTGAAAATCAGGAAAGCACTTGTTTTATAAGTAATATCTCTAGCACACTGGAGAAGAACTATCAAGAATTATTGTATTATTTCACATTAAGAAAATTTGAAAAAGTAAAAAATATCTTTTTAAGAAATAAAAAAAATCACCAAGCCCTGGTTTCTCGTGTAGCAATTAAATATTTCAACCAGTAAATTTCATTGTGGATGCTTGTGAGCATCTTATATCATATTCAAATATACCTACTTAGAAATAGTCCATTGTATCATTGAGAAGCAGTCCACCGTGAAATAGACATACTAAATTAAAAAAAATTTCTCAGTACAGCCATCCGACTATTCAGTTAAATCACGATAAGATGTAGTTCTCTAGTTTGGTGGTTGTAGATGTTACAAAAAAAAAAAAAAAATTATGTGGATTAAGATTATAAAGCGGGACCAGTGGAAATTCTACGGTTAATTGTTTTCACTTACATTAGTTTGACCTGAGGCAGCGCTTCTAACTTAAATTATGTCGGCTAAACTACAGAAATGTCCGCCGCTAAACCCTGTCTACCGTTACAAAGTCCGTCCACCTTACACCTACTACACCTCATCTAACCTTAGTGGTCTGATGTCACCTGTGAATCTCGCATTTGTTCAGCCAGCAGAGCTCGCACTTGTGTCTTGATAAAGGCATATAGGTACGACGGTACTTCTTGCATTGTTCTCCTGTGCATATGCACGCCTTAGGCCCTTTTCTAAGCGCTTTGTTCTCCTTTATTCGCCCTTTCTAAGCGCTGTTTCCCACCGTTTGCAGGTAATTTAGCCCTTCATAATCTTACGCGTTTATTTTTTTTAGTTAGCAAATCCGATATTTTTTTCTTGCGCTATCACCGGAGCCATGGACATTGATCAGTAGCTCATAATTTCTCTGCTTTGTTTGATGCGATAGCTAAAGTGGTGGCAATAATGATAGCACATTTTGAAATTTTTAATAAGTTTAAAAATACTGCATCAATGTAGTTGAAATTTTAACTGAATAATGTTACTTTAACTAGTTGCCGATTCCTTATAATCATTATTGTATTCGATGTCTTTTCAAAATTTTACCATGAAAATAATAGTTTGTGGGTGCAAATCGGGTGGAAATAAAGATAGCACATATGGAAAAAATTGTATTTTAGAAAACAATGAAGGCAAAAAAAATATAATTCTTACTGTTTACTAGCGTTGCCTTTTGATTGCAAGGCCTGTACACATCGGTCGGTTATTCATAGAATTAATTAAATTAGCGAGCATTTCATCAGGAATAGCCTCCCAGCATTCATTTATGGTGTGCCACAAGTTTTCTTTATCTTGAAATTGTCGCCCATTGGCGTAAACATGCCGTGAGAGTATCCCCTAAAGATTCTCAATTGGATTTAGATCGAGTGACTCAGCAGGCCAAGCTAAAGTGGCGCTATTATGGGTATTAAGCCAATTTGTGGTTAACCTCGCTGTGTGAATGGCGGCATTATCTTACTGGAACACCGCTTCTTGCTGCTGTTTATCAGTTTGAAATGGGAGAAAACTAGTTTCTAACACCTCTGTGTACTTCTGAGCATTCTGTCTACCTTCCATCATCACCAAATTCGCCTTGCCCTTGATGGAGAATGCTCCCCAGGTCATAAGGGATCCGCCACCAAAAGGTCGTTTGCTAAAAATTTTTTCCTCCTTTCTAAGATCATGCCAGTAGTATTGAGAACCGTCAGGTTCGTCTAGGTCAAACTTTTTTCATTGGAAAAAATAACATTAGACCAATTTTCATGATTCCATTGCACTTTTTCTTGAACCCATTCTTCGCGTTTTGCGGAGCCAGTCCAGTTAACTCGTTTGGTATGTGGTGGCACTGAGCCATGTAGATTAGGTTGTGAATATATGGCTGTAATATTTCCAAAAAATTAATGTACACACAATTTTTTTTAATGTGAGCTGTAATATAATAATCCAAGAATACCTCCCGCCTGTGGAGAAATACATGTTAAATAAATTTTGTCTGGTGTGCTTTCGTGAGTGCTAGTGCAATTTTTCTCTTTACCTTTACCTTTTCAGATAACCACACTGTTTTCC
>LQNS02000139.1:945757-956214 GCA_001587735.2 Parhyale hawaiensis
TAATCAGAGGTACGGGATGAAACCGAACCCTTCGGAACAGGCGTCACATGGGCAACACGCCAGCACTCCGGAAAAGAGCCCAGCCGCAACATTCGACGGAATACCGAAGCAAGCGGGGCTGCAAGCACACCAGCCACCTTCCGAAGATGTAGCATTTGGCCCCTTCAAGGAACAGGGCTGGATCCGCCCTTAACTACCATAGACCTCTGGCTGGTGTTGTTGCAAATAAAGGCTTTGCAATTATTTATTAAGCTAGTTATGAATATTTTTGAATCCTGTCAATTTTCTATTTTTGTTAATTATTCACAATGAGTACATTCTTTTCTAATAATTTGTGGTTATTTTACCTTTCGAATAACCCTGAAAGTATTACAATTAACAATTGTTTGAATCTGATTCGTAATGAACGGTGAAAGCTTACTTTATCTAATTTGCGTAACGCAGATTTCCACTATCCCAATTCTATTCAATTTCCATCATGTATGCTTCAATATATCTCTGTGCTTCAATTTTACTGCCTTCAATATGCATTGCGCCCAATGTATTTCTTTGGCTCTAACCAGCTTCTTGTATCGATTAGCAACAGTGCAGTATTGGTGTGGTCAAGGTCAGGGACTAGACAGTTTTTCATATCTAGGGTCGCTTTTCAATGTCAGACCCTGAATATTATCGCTGTCAACACTTGTAAATATTAAACAAAGAAGTGAGTGTAATACAGCTGCAAAAACAAAGAGAATTCTGAAAACAGATTTTTACAGGAGCTAGGCGACCGAAGAAAAAACGAAAAAATACTAAGCATGCTGCAGGTGCATTGAACACTTGTGAGGTGTACTTGACTGTAGTAAGTTTAGAATGCATTAACATTTTGAAAATACGTACTGGAATGTTAGAAATAGAGTACGGGTCAACGTGCTCGCATGAAGTATTTTTCTACATTCAATACTCTATGTGGATTAAGTTAAACACTGAATTCATCAAGTAAATATGACAGTTGGATTTATTTGGGAACATTTCAAATTATATGTTTATAATTGGCATTCATTGATGTTATTTTATCATTTTCAGGTGGGACAAAACTGTTCGCATGTATCTAAAACTTGCAAAAAATGACCGAAAGCAAGATGCTGACGGCATCTGAGAAGGCTGAAATTGTATGGCTACTCTAGTTGTGTAAATAAACCTACAGTGGAAATTTCAATAAATCATCAAATGTGAACATCTTAATGAGAAGAGAGGCGAACGCAGGTAAATATTGTTAAGCCATGGTAGCATATACCAGGTAGGTGTGGTGGAGTGAAAGCAACTAGTGTGTTACCTTTGATTATGCAAGTACAATTTTTTTACTCTATTTTTCAAGATAAGCGTCTAACTTTGAAATATCAATATTAACTCAATGTATGGCTATGTTACCAATATAAACAGCACTTGTAAAATAAATATTTAGTCATTTGCTAAGTTTATCATACAATTTGCTTATTTACGAGTTTTTTACTGTTACCTCACATTATGCAACAAGTTAATAAAAATGTCATAAGGAGGAAATAAATACAAGTGAACAGGAGTATTTTTATTAAACGTGTAAACCCAAGAAATTATAACCAAAACAATTCAATAAGCACTGAAGTAAGCATTCAGTAGTGACAAAACAAGTTAATTTTGAACATGGCAACCTCCATTTTCACGATTTTTATAAGGCTATTATCAACAGACTTGGTCAGGTTTGATGTTTCAGATGGTGGAATAGAATCTGCAGCTGTTTTTACTGCATTCCACAGGCTTTCTTTGCTCGAAGACTGCCGACAACATTCATAGACCTTCCTTTTATCATTGCCCAGAGGTTCTCAATGGGATATAAGCCGGGCTATTCGCTGGCCAGGTCATAATCCTTTTTTTTTTTATTTAAATTCTCCGTCCGCAAGCCAGTTAGCAGTGTACCGTGCTCGGTGTGAGAAATTGTGTTATCGTGCTGGATCTGCGTGCGATTATCTGCTCATCAGGCCATGGAATCAAGTTGGCTTCAAGAAACTGGCAGTACCTTTCTGCATTCAGTTTAACTCCTTCTGCCACTTCAAATGGACCTATGAGGATGACACCTACTATCCCGGCGCAAAACATTACACCTCCACCAACTTATTGACGGTTAAGCCGTGTCTGTTAAGGTCGGTCATGGAGGACCTATCCACACGCCCATCCATCTGGAGCATCAAGAGTGGCTCTGCATTCGTCAGTAAATATGACATCGGAGAAATCAGTTTTCAGGTTCTCTTCAGCCCATTTGACCCATTTTCTTTATGAATTTTTGTTAGAAGTGGTCGTTTAATTGCCTTTTTCACTTTCTCAAGCTTTTGCAGAACCTCACATCTTGTCTTTCTGATTAGTATTGTGGCTTCAGCGTCTTCAAATATCGCCTTACTTGTAGAAAGTTGTTTTCTAGCAATAGAAACCTTCAAATGCCGCATATCCCGAGCAGTCAATTTCCTCGTAGAGGCTCTGTCCGGAGTTTTCCGGTTGACTTTACCTTCAATTGCATAAGTCTTAATTGTTCGGTGATCACGCTGCAATTCCTTGGAAATTTCAAGTGTAGTCTTACTACAAGCCAACAACGAGGTCACTTTGATCTTTTCTTCCTTGGTTAGACAGCTTTTCTTGCCCATGTTGACTAGAGAGTGAACATAGGAAATGGTTCCGTTTTATTTATATCTAATTGTTTTTTATAGTTGCAACATATCTGTACACTAACTTACAATTAACATTTTAAATGTTGGACACTTACCTTGGAAAATAAGTAAAAAAATTGCATTTACATAATCAAAGGTATCGTACTATAGAGAATTGATGATTATTAAAATACCTTTAGCCCCAACACTCGATGTACCAGTAAGGAGTATTTCAAGAAAGCCGGATCGCAAGTGTATACAAACAAATCCAGAATAGTATTCCAAATCGGGGGTCACCGATAGTTTATTTGCTCCCAATTAAGTACAATTAATAGTAACAAAATATCTACATAGAAACAGTTTTCTCAACTGTCATTTAGACCGACGAGGCACTAGCCACCCTTGACGGCAACGGCGGATTGAGGCGGAGATGGCTCGCTATATATATGGGAGAAATTGTACTCGATTGTGTTACAAGCGGCAGTATGGGACGGTGGAGTTATGTATGTTTTGGACTGGAATTCTCTACGACAAAATTATCGGACCTTTTCTTGTGCCAGACTGTCTCAAAATAAATTCTGCTAATGACTGTGCATTCCATTAATATAACTTTGCACCATGGTTCATTATTCAATGTGATGACGTCATAAGAAGCCGTAAATTTTATCAGCAGAATGCTTCGAGCCATGCATCGTAAATGACTCAACAATGGCTTGCATATCTAAGAATCTTGTCAGAAAGATTAGTAAATGGCCTCCACAGAGTCCAGATCTAAGCCCAATGAGAATTTTTTATTGTCCATTGTAAAAAGAAAATTTGATGAGAACCTAAGCCTATTTAAGGACAAATTATGGAAGTGAATTTCAGAGGTTTCATGATAAGTTTCACCTGCAGAAGTAAGGGAATGGTCGAACTGATAGAAGGGTAGAAAGAGAATTAAACAATGAGAGAGACTTTCAGAAGTTTCTATTATTTTTGTTTCATTACTTTTCTTTGGATAATTTATTTTTTCATTTTTTTTTAAATGTTAAAAGTAACATTTTTGCGACATATTATTTATTCATTTTTATTATTTTTGTTCAAATGGAATTTGCAAAGGCATCTTCTCCAGCTGAAAATGACTCGTATCTAAAATAAAATAAGTGCATATTAATTTTGAGCGTAAATTTCACCTATCCTTATCTATGAATTCACTACTGAAATTTCATCCAAAACAGATTTGCAGTGTAGAAGAATACCTCCTGTGCACACTTTTAACCCACCCTGTAAACATATTAATAAGTTATTCAGTAATGAAGGCCATTGGCTACATTATTCTTAGACGAAACACGCGAGCTGCGTCCGATGCCCGTCTCTATACAAGGGGAAAGATTCGGTGCCTAATTCGTCAGTTCGGTCGGTGTTCCATACCCGGAACGGAACTGGTATGGAATTTGTTGCCGGGATCCGTGTTCGGGCGTGTCGATCTGCAAGTTTTCCCGTCGGCTGCGAATATTTTCTGAAAGATTCTTATGCTTGGGAAAGCTGTGGGTGTCTTCGGATTGCTTGGTGCTTCATTTGGCTTATTCCCTTCCTTTGATACCCTGACTCGGAGTTTCATTAATATTAGTAAAGACTATAAACAGAAAAATTCGCTAACTTGCTCTTCGCAACATTGTCAACCATTAATGCAAATTTATGTTGATACGTTCATAACTGCTTGAGTTATGTTACAAAAATAAATAAATAACTAAAAAGAAATAGCAAACCACCAAGCAAACGGTTGGACGGATCTTAACCAAACGTTAATCGCATGTTCCTCCTAACTCACCTAACATTCAATGCGAATTTTACAAAGATCCATATATAACTTATAAGTTCCAACAGAGCAAACAGGCAACAGAGCAAAAGACAAACTCCGACAAACGCATAAACGCATAACCTCTTTCACAGAGGTGACAATATCCATTTATTTATTTATAATTTAATACTAAATAGAAGTCGACAAAATATAAAGTTTAACGTTTCGGGATGCAAAATCCCATCATCAGAAAAAACCTTTAAACTACAACCAATCAATAAAAATTTCCTTTATTTTCAAATCGATTAGGGGAGCATGAATATTGTCGGGAAGAGGTCTAAAATGAGAATGAACAGAGCTACGTAGTAGGGGCTGGATGTCAGCTCCTGTATAGTCGGAAGATGTGAAGCTAGGTGGGGACAGTGTGCAGTGGTACAGTCGAGGTCATAATGTTAAGGCTAGGTCTGGTTCTGTGAATGTCGAGGGACTCCAATGTTGTGAGCTCGAAGGGATTGAAAGAGTCAATGAGGGTAAAGTCATTCCTGCTGATGGGATGGCTGTTTTGCTCGGCATGTAGGCGGGGGGGCTGAATGTGAGGGTTTCGCAAGTGGTAAGCCGGTACGACTGGATACACCTAAATTTTGGTCAATACAGGCTTTGAAATATTGTTCAATGAAAGCGGGGATCTAGAGGCAGGGGATCCAGAGCTATATTAGTCACCGGTACCCTGAGCGCTGACATTGTATAGTATTTCAACTTGTTTTTTAGGCCATGAATTTTCTCCTTTTATACTCTTAACGCGTGACGGAGAGACGGACCAACATTGGAGCAAGGGTGGGAGCAAGCGACCAACAACTGTGTTTTATTATATAGTGGGTTAATTACTTTCATATCATGAAAGTGATGAGTTATGATAAAAATTGATGAACTAAGCAATATGAAGAAAAAAATTGATAGGATTAAACTCCTTATTAGTACAGTCGTTTGCAAAATTTTCACCACCCCCTGGAGTGGGGGCTTTAGAATTCCACTCCCGTCCTGCACGTGGCGTAAGAGGGGACCATGGCAGGGTCGATTCCAAGCGATTAAACTTGTATCCCTTTTCATTGGCCACCGGTTGCTGCTTGGCAGGCGTATGAACCTGAGAAGGTAGGTTGTGGGAGCCCACATGCGAGGAAATGCGTATGGAAGGCGGTTGAGTTCCATGGAGCCAACGGCAACCAGAGAGGAGATTACCTGGCTGTTGTCATAGCCGTGTGTCCGGCATTCCACAGTCAGCCCCTCTCCCTACTTCTCGAGGACACAATCGAGACCTTTTTTCACCTTTCTTTTCATCTTCTTTCTCCTTTCTTCTTTTGTTTTCCTCTTCTTGTGCTAATCCCGTACTGTGAGCGGCAGCGCCATGGGAGGTTGGTGGAGGCACCCGCATGTCACCGTAACTGTCGTCCCCCATAACCTGGCGAACCTGGGGGTTGTGTTAGCCTTACTCGGTATAGTAGCTTTGCCGAGTGGACCGTTCTTCTGCCTATGCCGTTATTGGTTTATGGGATTTCTTTCACTTATATTGTAATTTCTGTACACATCTGTACATTTCTATAAATTTCTTTATTTTTCTGTAGTTTTTTGTATGCTGCTTTATCTATCTTCATTTCCCTTCTACTTTGTGGTGATGTGGAGAGCAGCCCGGGACCGGGTCGGACTCGGGGTGTCGTTTCCTCTATTGTTATATTAGAGGATTGTATGCGAAGCTCGTGGAGCTTGACTTTGTGCCCCGTGGGGTGGATGTCGTGTGCTGTTCCGAGACGCTAGTATCGGGTAGGAGGCACGACGCGGAGCTTGCCTTAGTAGGCTTCCAGTCTCCTTTTCGCAGGCTGGTGGGATCGGAGCCTGGATTTCGGAGTCCGGAGTCAGAGCACGCGTGCACTTGTCATGAGTTCATAGTTGTGAGGGTGTGTGGCTGTCAGAATAATTTTTATTTATTCTCCTTGTATCGGAGCCCTACAACTGATGATTCTCTGCATGACTGCTTGCTGACGGCGATAACCGTACGGATCCTAAGTCAGCGTTTGTTTTTGTAGGGATGTAAATGCACACCACAGGGTTTGGTTGGGATCTGTGTCACCGACTGACCACCATGGCTATGCTGCGTTAGACTTTTGCACTTTATCTAGTTGAGTGCAGCTAGTTCGTGACTCAACGCATATTGCTGGCAATTGTCTCGACCTCGTTATGACTGATGTCCCGGATTTGATGACTGTGTCAGTTAGCTCCCCTATTGGCACTTCAGACCACTCACATCTGGTTATGTCACTGAACCTGAACCAGCATATTCCTGTGGTAGACAACAGGAGAGTGGTGTTCGTTTGGAGTGGGGCTGATTGGAATGCTATTACTGGAGCAGTAAGGACGTTACCCCTCGCCACACTATTTGTAGTGATGATCCTATCTCTGAGCTCAACGACTTGACTGTCTATTTTTGAGAGGTTTGTCCCGAAGAGGACTATTCTTGTGAGGTCTCGGGACAAACTGGTTTGATGACCAGTGTCGGTTAGCTTTTGAAGCTAAACAGGCAGCTTATCCGGCTTGGCGGTGTTCACGTAACTGCACGTTGTGGCAGACATATGTGGATCGTAGGGCCAAGGCTAAGCGTGTGTATGAGAGGGCACATGTCATCAGAGGCAGCGTTCCAGGGAGTCTCTACTGAGTATTGACTATCCACATCGTTGGTGGAGTTAGCTTAAAGGTTCAGTTTTCGGTGCTGAACCTTCGTTGCCGCCCCTTGTTGGTCCCGGTGGAGGTATCATTGCTGATCCTTTGTCTAGGGCGGAACTCTTGTCGGTTATTTTGATTTGAAGCAGACCAGAGATGTGTTGCCATTGCTTCATGGGTGTCACCCTGAACCTCGTTTAACCTCCCTCAGGGTAGCGTACTTGGCCCGCTGCTGTTCGTTCTATATACTAGTGACGTGCTCTCCTCGCTAGAGAACACGATGATCAACTATGCCGACAATTCCACCTTCATATCAGTGATACCTGCCCCCAGCATGCGTAATGAAGTCGCCGAGTCTCTGAATAGAAATCTGTCGCACATTAGTGCATGGTGCTGGGCCTTTAGTATGAATCTGAATGCCAGTAAGACCAAGTCTATGATTGCCAGTCGGTCTCGGACACCTTTACAACAGCATCCAAATCTGAAGATAGATGACACTTTGCGTCAGGAGTCCAGCTCCTTGGAGATTCTCGGTGTTGTCTTTGATAAGAAGTTTACGTTTGAGCCGTATATTAGGCGACTGGTGTCACGTGCTTCCAGTAAGATTGGGCTGCTGCGTAAGGTGAGAGGGAGATTAACTGCAGATGCTTCTATGCTTTCTTACTGCCTGTGTTGGAGTATTGCTCACCGGCCTGGGCTTTCGGCATCGGCTTTCGGTCGTGTTGGCCTGCAGGAATTTAAGTTAACAGTTGATGGTTTTTTGTTGGATTTTCTTTAGCAGTGTTTCGGGCTTTCCGGTGTTGCAAACTGCTTCATTTGGGTTGTACTACTTGTCCGTGGCGGCCCGGGCGTGAAGATTTAATAATAATACTATGAACTGTACAGCATTTCGCGTTTTGTTTTTGTAGCACTGGCTCTGAGTCTTCTTATGACTAGTTTCTATTGGTTTCCAAACCATCTTTTGACTCCGTTTTGAAAATCGTACCAGACCGCTGAAGCTTAGCAGTCTGTATTATGTTACAGCTACCGTATTATTTCCAGAGCCTGGGACGATGACCATCGCCGATTATACGATGGCGATGGTGTGAAAACCATCGCCATTGGAAAACTCCGATTTTATGATGGAACATCGCAAAAATCCATCGGCGATAGCGTTATTCCGATAGAAAATGTATCAAACAATCGGCGATGGCCATTTTCTCCATTGCCGATGGTGCTTTGAGGAAGCACTGGTTCGATGAAATGGCTGAACATCCCATCGGCGATGACATACGATGGGCATCGCCATCGATTGTACTTCCGACGCCGATAAAGTAACGAAAAAGGCTAAAACTACAGAAAAACAGCCTTGCGAGTTGGAAACATTTCTTTTTTAGTAACATTAAAACTGAGAGTAGGTTACAAAGTTTATTTTAATACATTCCCCAGATCTAACAATGTCAATTAATATTAGGTTTTGAAAAGTCATTAAACTTGAAGCATATTAGCTATTAGGCTGATAGTAATTAAACTTTTTAAAACAGGGCTTAATTAACCCGAATAACCTGGGCCTCACATTTCACACCTTTTATCAGCTAGGAATAGTATTACTTGTGTAAAAATCGCACACACGCCAAAGTTATAAGAGATGCTGTTTTTATTCGATGTCAGTGGTTTGAGATCTTTGCATTATTAAAAGGTGTTAATGCGATGGTCCATCTCCGATTGTGACGCCCTACATTGCAAAGGCCATCGCCGATGGTTATTTCATCATAGGCCATCGCCGATGAAAATTGGAGATTTTTGGTTCCGTTGTCAATGCATCGATGGTATTGCATTCTCCATCGTAAATGCGATGGCGAAAGCCATCGCACCATCGATTTTGCCATCGTACCATAATCGGAGACACCGAGCTCTGATTACTTCACATTTACTACATGACATTGGCTTGCTTCTGTACCGCTCGCGTATCGAACAGGTACTTGACTTCTTTCTGCTCAGTGAAAAATGACATTGAGCAGTCCTGCTTCGATTCTTTGTGGCAAATGTCTGCAAAAATTTTTGAGTCAAAAGCAAGTGTACTTCATTCAGGTGCGTACGCTGATATCGACATGATAAATTATACAGACTGGAAAAATTCTTACAAGTTTTTATGTAATCCTTTTTTTTTATGCAGAACTTCCTCGTGCAGATGTGATACGAATCAATGCAGCGAGTGCGTATGCAGCTACTTCAGAGAAGCAGCGTGTTTCGTATACATAAGCAGCATATGAACACAGCAGTGGAGATGTTGCAGCAGAATGAGAGCGTATTTACAGAATCATAATACACTCTGCAGTGAAGGTGTTACGGCAGACTGAAAACGTGTGTACAGAATATGAAGATATCATAGAAGGTGTTACGGCAGACTGAAAACGTGTGTACAGAATATCAACATCGCAGAGAAGGTGTTACGGCAGACTGAAAACGTGTGTACAGAATATGAACATCGCAGAGGTGTTACGGCAGACTGAAAACGTGTGTACAGAATATGAACATCGCAGAGGTGTTACGGCAGACTGAAAACGTGTGTACAGTATGTGAACATCGCAGAGAAGTTGTTACAGCAGACTGAAAACGTGTGTACAGAATATGAACATCGCAGAGAAGGTGTTATGGCAGACTGAAAACGTGTGTACAGAATATGAACATTGCAGAGAAGTTGTTACAGCAGACTGAAAACGTGTGTACAGAATATGAACATCTCAGAGAAGGTGTTATGGCAGACTGAAAACGTGTGTACAGAATATGAACATCGCAGAGGTGTTACGGCAGACTGAAAACGTGTGCACAGAATATGAACATCACACAGAAGGTGTTACGTCAGACTGAAAACGTGTGTACAGAATATGAACATCGCTCAGAAGGTGTTACGGCAGACTGAAAACGTGTGTACAGAATATGAACATCGCACAGAAGGTGCTACGGCAGACTGAAAACGTGTGTACAGAATATGAACTTCGCACAGAAGGTGTTACGGCAAATTGAGAGCGTATGCACAGAATATGAACATCACAAAGGTGTTACGGCAGACTTAGAGCGTATGCTCAGCGTATGAACGAACAGTTTTAGGCGTTACGACAGACTGAGAGCGTATGTTCAGCGTATGAACGCCACAGAGAAGGTGTTGCGGCAGACTCAGAGCGCATGCTAAGCGTATCGACGCCACAGCTTTAGGCTGGGGACACATTGGAGATACAAGCAACGCAACGCAATATTTGCAAGAGGCTTGTTGCATGCCGTCTACAGCTGTGTTTCAGGCTCGGCCACACTGGCCGGACGCAACAGCTACC